>VYXH01009396.1:0-21550 GCA_013397275.1 Burhinus bistriatus | reverse complement strand
CGGGGGGCGGGGGGGGGGAAAATGCTTCCCTACCATGTTGCTTTTTGAGTACACCTCTTGTCTGTATGGAACCTACCTTCTGCCTGTTGTCTATGCAGGTATGTAGCTTGAATTTGTACCTCTCTTCGCTCTCTGCTGTGGTTGAGCGCAGTCACAGCGTGACACAGCTGGGATGTACCTGTCTCTGCCCCTCTATAGTTACAAAATCCAGTTTGTGAACACTTCAAAGAAAATGTTGTTGGGAGAGCACAGCCCATTACACACGGTTGTGAGTCTCTCTAGCAGAATTGCATGTATTAAATGGTTAGTGTCTTAGACATTTCGCAGGGTAATTCTCCTTCTGTTGCTTTCTTTAGTGCTCCTACCCTCTTGGAGTTGTGTGAAAGTGGGACTCAAGTGTTTTCAGTCTGTTATTGATCTACCTGGAGAGATCTAGAAAGCAAGGTGGAAAAGTGGTGGAAAAGTGACGATCAGTGCTCTTGCACTTGCAAACAGCTTTGGAGCCGTGCTGCTCAGCTGTCCCCTCCATTTGAGAGGATCATGAAAAGGGGTGTCAGTGAGCACCCCAAAACTGTCAGGGCAGTGGGCGAGTGCTGCTGGATCAGCTGCTTGGAGGAGATGGCCTAGAGCTGGGGTGAGGAATGACAGAAAAAGCCTGTCTAATGCAAGCTCCAAATCTGGCTGTAGGCACGCAGTGAGTATTTTTAGCTTTCATGCTCTCCCTGACACTTAGGTGTTAATTTTATAGCACCCCAATCTGTTTGCCTACAACTGGCTGTCTCGCACAACCCTGCTGTCCGCTTCGTGTCAACCCCAGGCATGACGCCAATGACTGGAGGCATTGGATATGGCAGCAACAGGAGCATCCTATGCCAAAACCACCTTCCAGGCCTGGATTAATAGAATACTGCTCAAATGCTTGCTCAGTTTAACAAAGAAGAAAAAAAAAAAAAGTCAACATGTCCTGGCAACTGAAGGCCTTAGCATGTAATTGTGTAGAGACTAAAATTGTGCAGAAAGGGATAATCTCTGAGAGTGTCTCAGCGTTTATGGGAATGAATACACCATACATTATCATCAGACATTATCATATAAATTATCGCCTTCTCTATACCTCCCCATTGTACTATAATCTTTCATAGTGCTGCTTCTCACGGTGCAAGAAGCAATGAGGAACCCGGTGCTTCACACTGCTTTTCATACAATAAAAGTGCAACATTATTCTGACAGCCGTTCTGTTTGGTGTCCGGGTGCCTGGAGCACATCCAAAACCGTCTACCCTGCACCTGCGAGACCAGCAGAGCTAATCTGACACCGCGTCTGCCTATCTGTCCGATGCTCCTCATAAATAAAGAAACTGTTCAGACCGACATCTGTAGAAACTGGATTTTACAAGCCTCCCTGCCACACGTATTTCAATCTTTGCTCAAAGGAGAGAGAGAAAAACAGAAGTCTGAAGGGATCCTACCTTTGACGCGTGGTTGCCATAGGAAAAATCAAACTTCTTCCACGCAAAGGGTGTGAAAAGGTAAAAGTTTGTACTTAAAGCAAGTAGGTTCATTATAAGAAAAAAAAAATAATTGAGGGAAGAGCTGCAGGGAAGGAAAACACTCCTTCAGAAATTTCATCATGGATCATGTGAGACAAAGGAGCCATTGAAAAAGGCTTTAATGCGTTTCAATTATGTTGCTTTCAACAGGTCTCGCCAAAGTCTAAAACCACAAGCTTTCAAGCATAATGTGATAATGATGGAGACGGGGCTCAAAAATGTAAATGACAGAAACTGGATCTGATATGGGGAGTTTGCTTGAGGTTTTGCTTGAGGTTGTTTTGAAATCAGCATTTCTCTCTAAATCCTATCTGTCTTAATCTGCCAAGAAGATATGTACGTGTATATAGGATGTGCTCAACACTCGAAGTAGCAACAGAAAGCTATATCACTGATAAAGAACTTTGTAGATGGATACCTGCAGGTTTAAAACATAAACAAACCCTCTTTGCTGTGGTGTGTTCCTGCCTGTTGCAATCTTCTAGTGAGCAAAATTATGGTACGGAAAGCTAACAGCTTTTTGCCAGCAGGTTGTCTTCAAATGCGTAATTGGTACCAAGTTGTGACACTACAAAAGCTAGCAAAAAATGTAACTGATGAACAGAAAGCAGCATTTGCCAGAGAGAAAGAGTTTTCTCCCTGGTTTTGTAGACCATATTAAGTTAATTTAGCTGACCACGTAGAGTAGATGAGTGCTGCAGCAGCTTACAGCTCTCCTACTCTCTAAGTGCCGACAGCTGCTCTCCACACTCCCCTCCTGTCCGCTCTTCCTGGCTATTTTGATCCCAGGCATATTTTGCAAGCACCTGAGAAGGTTTGCAAAGAGGCATTACCCTGTCTCCGGCCAGGGCAAGGCTGTTTGCCTTCTCCGCTTGACATGGGAGAGGTGGGGTGCAGGAAGTGAGCTGCAAGGACACCGCGTGGAGAGCTTTGGGGATCCTTCTTTTAGAAAAGCAAAACAGGACCCATCCTCAGGTCTTTTCAATGTATGAAGGCAGTTTTTGTTCAGTCTTTTATTTGTCAAAATATGCATATAAAGCCATCCTCCCTTGACCTGTGACAACTGGTCTGTGAAGGTCACGCACACTCGCAGTGATTACAAGATCGCTTTATCCAGCATGGGGAAGATCCCGGGGCTTTTACTCAGATTTTTCTCAGCCGTTATTTCAAGCTGAAGATGTTCTTTAGACAAGCCATCTGTAATTATAGCTGAGCTAATGTTTACGCCATTCCCCCAGCAACCACCTCATTTCCAGTTCCCTTGCTTTCGCCTTGCAGGGTCTGCCTGGCTCGAAACCTCGTTTTGCCTTGGACAAGCTCAGAGGAGGCCGAGGTGAGATGCTGTGATTTGACCCCACTCTAGCTGAAGTCAATGCAACTTTTCTCCCTCTCATTCGATTCATTTCATATATATCAGGGTGTGGTCTTCCAGATGGGGATGATGTTAGCAGTAGTGCCATGGCGTGATAAATAAGCATCGATGCCCTCTGTGCCTATAGGAAATAAATTTGCCGCAGTGAGCTTGCCATGCCGGGCAAAGGTAGCTGCACCGTGTTCAAAAAAAGACTCCGAACGTAAGGACCAAGAAGTAAAAATAATAAGCGAGAAACTCTGCTCCACATGTATGTAGAAAGATTCTGATCAAAAACAACACACATTTTAGATTATAGAAGTCGTTTATGAAAGCAGTATCTGGGGATTTTTAAGTGGTACAAATGAAAAGATCTCGTCTTCCCCTCCCTGCAATTTGTCAGTCTCCAACTTCTCACCACTTGGTTGCACAGGTCAAAACTGGGCCTTTATTTGAAGAAATGAAATTTAGTAACAAATATTTTTATAAAAGCAATCTGATCCCTGAGTCAGGGGAGAAAACATTACAGCTGCAGTATTTAATATAATTTAAAAGCTGATTACCCTGCATGTGGAATAAGTACTTTTCATAAGGCTTTCTACTAAGTATGGTGCGCACCCTAATTCGTATTAACGGCTCCTAAGGAGCCATCATAGTTTATCAAGACAGTAATATGCATTTTAAAAGCACTCAAATAGAGATTTACATGATAAACCTTAATGAGTCCAGAATGCATTATTAGCTACCGTACACTCCCGGAAGCAGTCGCTCACTTCTGGAAAATTAGATAATTCAAGAAGCCCATGAAAAACTTCAGCTCAGAATTTAGCTGTTGTTCAGCCACTCTCTAGGATTTATTTCATGCATTCAGGGATGCTTTCCACCTCAGCCTTTGTATGGCAAGCGGCTATTTTGTGCATAGGAACATCACTATGATCCCTTCTAAAGAAAATAACCTGTTAAGCTTTATAGCTCATTATTTATCTTATAATAGCCTTATATATCTGGCAATATTACCCCGCAATTGTCCTGTCAGCCAGATGCTAAGTAAGATATCAGTATAAACCAGTTTCACAATATCTGTGAAATATGGCTGGAAGATAACAACGTTACTGAGATGATGTTTTTAAATCATGACAAAAGCCAGCCAGTAAATTGATAGCGTCCGTAAAGCCAATGGAAAAATTAATACTGTGAAGAAGTGGGGCTAGCAACTGCGTTTCCCCCAGCAAGATGAGACTGAAGCAACTGTGAAAATGAAAATTCGATGATTCTTAATTGTGCTGAAGATTAGGACCCCCGCGATACAGTGATTCGCAAGGAACAAGAAAAAAAAATGCATTCTAGGGAATTAATACGTGCTCTGAGTAAAAGGATTAACTGACCTTTCTCTGCCCTTTCTCTGTCTCTAGTTCAGATAATTTTACTCTAAATGTAGTTCTTAGTGAGACTAGTCATGTCCTTAAACAGGAGTGATTTACACTTTTTTTTCTACACAATTGTGAACTGACATTTTCATGCTGTCAGCTCTCTGTTTTTTGGCTCTTCTGTATTTGCAATTATTCTTACGTGGACAGCCTCAGTGCCAGGGACTCGCTTTGTGCTGCGGCTGGTGCCGCTAGCTGGTCAGCCTCATGGAGCGCCCTGGGCAGGAAAGGCTGCTAGCCCAAAAAAGGGAGTAAAGACTCAACCGCCCAGACCCATGGTCTGTGTTTCCATGCAGCCGGCGTGCTGCCCCAGCACTGCCTAGAAGACTTCTTGGTGCTTGGATTTGCTTCCCTCGTGGGCTTGTTGTGCCAAGTGGTTTTACATCTTCTCTGCGACTTTGGAGGAAAGCTCTCTGGAGTGCAGGTTTTAAGGGGCTGCAAATATTTGCATATTCCACTGCCATCTGAAGAGAATTAATGAGAGCAGAAGAACAGGTGTTTTAAGTGCTATACTCTTTAGACACTTAGACACCAGAGGGTCTTAGTCAGCTGGAGCAAACTTGCATAGCTAACAGCTGGGGAGGCAAATTGTTCTGAAAGATTAAAAGTCTTAACTTATCTTGAGTGGCATTATAAACATCTACCCATCTTTGTGGGGCACATAGTGCAAAAGATCAGCGGCTCACTGTGGTCAGGGGAAGGACATAACGAGGGAAAATGGGATCGAAGGGGAGAAGGATAATTTTACCGCAGTGATCTGCTCTTTACCCATGCCTCTGCCTGCCGAGACTGTGCAGAAAAGTCCACGCAAACGTGAATTACAGCTGAGAGGGGCAAAGCAGGAGCTGGCAGAAGACTGGGCTAGCTGTGCTGGAGTGATGACCAGCAAGCTCCCAGCAGTAGGTGTATGGCTTGCATTACCTCAAAGTCATTATCTGCTGGACTGCAGAGTGATTACTACGGCAAAATCACACAGAGCTGGTTAGTGCAGAAGCGATTAGTGTAGAGCATTGATTGCTCCTCACCTGGGCTCAGTTGCAAACGGGCCAGCCGGAGTGCGAGCGGTGGCCAGCCCAGCACTGCGGGCACCGGGTTCGTGGCGGGGGAAGGCTCAGCCAGCCATCGCAGGCAGCGGGAGCATCCGCCTGGGTGCCTGGTGGTGAAGGAGAGGCTGGGAAAGGCTGCCTGGGGCTTTGCTTGGATGGTTTGCTGTTTTTAAAGGTCTGCATAGCAGGGGCTGAAGGAGCTGTCAGGTTGCTGCCTGCAAGGAAGGGGATTGTGCCATCTTTGTTTTTTTCAAAGAAAAAAAAAAAAGGCAACTTTTTGGGAGTTCTGTGTATCTTGTAGGGCAGTGATAAGTGAGGTGCGCTGCCTTTGGAGCCCCTCTGCCTGGGCTGCTTTCAGGCTGCGCACGAGTTCACTGCAATGGGAGCTTTGCTGCAGGGGAGGAAGGAGCCCTGGCTTATCCCCAGCTGACCTAAACTCATTACCCAGTTATAAAAAAGCTAAATGTCCATGAATACAAGTGCAAATCTGAAAAACTGAGCTGCCTTCAATTGAGCTGCAGCTGCCATCTGGGTAAATGACACGCAGCTTTCTCTCCTGCTCGGGAGGGAGAAGAGGAGGTTTGGGAAGTGCCGCGCTCTCCGAGGTCTGCGTAACCTGGCTGAGAGCAGTGCTCTCCTTCCCTTGGACGGGGTGACCCTGAAACGCCACAGTCCTGCCTTGGTCCTTGCTTTATAACCCCCTTCATCAGTTCATCAGAAGCAGGCAGGGTCAAAGGCTACTTTCAATGTACTTCTAGTCCCTTCAAGGTATGTCGCTAACGAGGTACCTAAGAGAAAGCATGTTCATCATCTTGGCTGTACCCTTCCCCTTTCTGGTCTGGTGAGCTCTGTAGCAGCCTGGGCTTGGGGAAGCCCTCTCCTTGTGAGACCATGGGAGGCAGCAGAGAGGGCGAAGGATGATCTGGGATATTGGGAGGTAGCTGGAGAGGGAGTGGTAGAGACAGGTAAGGGTTAAGTCCAAATGAGGTGGATGACTTGCACCCCAGGGTATTTTTCCTTGGCACATGGGAGAGGAAGGGGAGGTGAGTCTCCCATTGACATTTCTCTGTTGAGTAGCCCCTGGAGAAAGTTTAAAACCAGGGAGTCTGGACTCATCTTCCCTTCCCTTCCTCTGAGTGTCTCACTAATGGCTGCCTGGGATGGATTTCCAGCTGTGCTAATTACCTCTAATTGGCTGCAGCTTTCTGGCCAGCCTCACCTCTCCCCAGGAGGGGGTGACCTGGGGGATAAGAGGGGTGACCTGATCCGAGGAGCTGCTCCTGCTGCTTGTGGCCAGAGACCCACTGCACGTGTCTTCCCCCAGTGCTGAGCACTGAAGTGCTTTGGGCATCTTAGTATCTTTGGGTACTCCAGGGGAAAAAAACATTTTAGCTCCCGGTAGTTTGATAGTAACTTTAGAAATATGCATATAAAAATAATGTTTTTTCCATGTGGGTCTCTTATCAAAGATTTCCTTCAAGTGCCTGATTCTGCTGATCTCAACTGGAGCATTATATGAGTTTGTGGGAGCTGTAATGGGAAAATAAACCATGAAAAGGGAGTTTAAAGTATTCCTATAAAGACACAATGAAGTTTTCTTTCCCTCCTACTCCAAAGCTATACTTGGCTTTGTGTGCTTGAAAAAAAGCTGGTTAAGAGTTTCAGGTGTGTTTGGTATGTGTTTATACAAAATCTAGGGCTTAGCTGTGATGAGATAAAAGTAATCTGGCTTCATTGTTTCTCTTCCTCATTTAAGTGATCACAGAAAGAGCAGCCATAGCCTTAATGCTCCGACATGCTCCTTTCATGTTTGGTTTTTGCTCGTATTAGCGTAAGTCAGACTTTGAAATGAATTTTCTGCAAATTTGTTTGTATGAAGTTTGGCACAAAGCAAATTCAAAACTTGGCACGGCAACAGTGAAGGGGAAACCATTCAGAAATCCAGAGAAACAAGTCTGGCAGCGTTTCAGCATTATTTACCTGGATCTAAAATCTCACTTGTGAATACTGGGACTAGTCAAAAATATGCTGTGCTCCTCTCCTTCTTCTCCTTTGTTAACCTGGCAGTTCTCATTAACTGACAAGCCTGTGGGCCTTGTACTATCCTCTAACAGCAGTCACAAAAAAATTGTGCTAATCGAATAGGTAACTGTTTCCTGAGATGCGGTGATTGACTCCTGAGAGGTGTGATTCCTGAGATGAAGTGGACGTGTCTATGGGTAACGTGAATGCTTTGAGTAATAATATTTAGCACTAATAAATTAGATTTTGGAACAGCCATAGAAATTCATGCTTCAAGGCTTAAAGTTAATCTCTGTCAGGATAAGACCTTTATTGGTGTAGATTATCCTGCATTTACCAATTAAGGAATTTCTTCTTTCTTCCTTGGAATACTGTTGCTGGATGGCTTTGAAGACAGGATTGTGTCTAGGCAGAGCATTTGTCTTACTGAGGTCTCAGTTCTCACACCACGCGCACTGACCTGGGGGGGCATAAGGCAAAAATGGCACGATACCATGAACGGAGGAGTAGGAGACATTAACTGGGGCTTAGTCATTGTGCTGGGATTTGGGAGACTGACTGCTAGCTTTATTTTAGGCTTCTTATATGTTTTTGGCCAACATACATAATTTTTGTGTGCCTTTGCTCATCTGCTTTAAATTAAGAAAATACCATCCCTCTTCCCATACCTTTTCAGTCAAAACACTAACCCTTTACTGAGTAGGGATCAGTTCTTGCTATGGGCTGGTACAGTAAGTACCTGGCACCGTATGATCATGGAACATTGATTGAATCTGAGGATTTTCATTTTTAGCTGTGATGCTGTTGCCACTCTTGATGACAAGGATGACAGCTGCAGCTTTGCATTTTCTGACATTTATTCGTTTCAGTATTTGTTTTTATGTTTCATTTTCTTGTGTTAAAAACTACTTTTCACGCATAATAGCCTGTTTGTTCGATTTTTCAATTGTGAGGATGGATAGTAAAGACAATCAGGAGTTAGCAGAAGGTGAAGTAATTTGGCAATATCACTAGAATCTGAGTGAAGAAATCGGGGTTAATTTATGATAAAATGCTTCTTTTGCAACACATGTTCTGTCCTATTCACACAATTTAGCAGAAAAGATATCATGGAGCAAGACATATCTGAAATCTCAGGAGCTGGGGAGATGCTGTCAGATATAATTTGTAACTGTTTTTTCATGTCTGGAAATTAAGTTATAGGTGAAAAAGACGAATTGGAGAGGAAAAGGAACTCTGTTTGGATAAGCAATGTTTCCCAGTCATACGCATGTGAAAGCCAGAAATATAACGTATAAAATAACACATAAGAAGAAACGTAAAAATATACTATCCTGGGAAAAGTGTGCCTGAGAATCTGAAAGGCAGGTACTGCTTCAGAGAGGGAAGGTATGTTTCTGTAGTTACTATGAAACCTCATGAATGAAAATGTCCTTCTTCTGGATTTACGATATTACACAGTGCAATCTAATGGCAGGCAACAAGCTCTTTGAAAGAAAAGCTGATGGTCCAGTTCCTGTGACGCTGTGAATACACCCCTCCTGCACCCAGAAAAAAACCAGCCAGAGAGAGAGAGCTAGAAAATACTACAGTCTCTAATTACCCCTCCACCTTTCACTTCCCCAGCCAGACCACTACAGCTCTGCTTCCCTCCACCCCAGGATATTAGTTATCGCCCAACCAGCCTCAGATAGCTGCAAAATAATCATTCAGTACCTGCGAGACGGCAATTCATTTGCAGCTGCTACTGTCCCAATCTTTCATCCCTCTCTGCTGCTCCCACCAAACAGTTTAGAAATAGGAATAAGGCCCGCCAGGAAAGCGAAGCAGCCAGGGAGAGCGTGCCTGTGTGTGTGTTTAGTCGCTGGCATCTGTGCAACCTTCCCTGCACCAGGCACAACGCCGGCTCCTTTCTCAACACCCTCGTGGGCTACACCCGACGCCGGGTCATCACACTTGACGCTGCAGGGCGACCGACAGCCTGCGAGAGCGAAGGTGGCTGGAGGTTACCGCTCCCATAACAGTATACAGGATGTCATCTGGAGCTGGCACGGTTTCGCTCGCTGCACATCAGCGGTTGGGCACAGTAGGTATCTCCGTGTTTAAGGAACACAGAGCGGCCAGCAGGATAATGCCAATGGTATGACAAACGTGGCCAGCTAATTGCTGCCCTGCCCCTCTGAGACATTGCAAATACATATATCCAGGTGCAAAACTTACGCAGCAAACGTGTATACGCTTGGGGTTTCATTTCTTCTGTGAAAGATATACTCGGAGCTGTCAGACTGCAGTTGATTTGCGATCCTACTCAGGGGGGCAAGAAACAGAGCAAGAAGTGCCTGGGTGAGGCTGTGGGAAGGCTCTGGCTGCAGCGGGGACTACAGTCCTGCCGAAATCTAGCCTGGGGACTGGCCAGGCATCACTGCGTGGTGTGACACTCATGGGCTCCAGCCCCACCAAGCTCGTTTTCCCAGCAGGTTCCCCTCCATGCAGGACCCTCCCTGGTACCTCTCTGATGTACCACTCCAAAGCCCACTGGCACACTCACAGGGGTGGAAGAAATGGGGGTGCTGCCTCTCCTCCCACGGCTTGGGCAATCCCCACTGGCTTGTCCCACACCTTTTGCAAGTGTCGCACTCATATGTGATGTCTAAATGCACTTAATTGATCTTTATGGCTATGTGTTTGTCTTCCACCCGGCACAACCTGAGGTTTTAATTGGCTACCATGTCACACATATCAATAATAAATATGCCAATTAGATGAAATGATGCTTATTATTTCGGTAACTACTTTATGTTATGTATGATGCGTGAAGGTACACAAACTTTGCTGTACGCTTCTGTACGGTCTCATGAACCACATAGGCAGGGACTCATTCAGATCTCACGCCAGGGATTTGCTTCTGCACCTCTGCTTGAAGCGGCTAACAATACGAGTGCTTCATCGCAAAAAATAGAGACTTTCGGTATTAGGTGCCGCTGTTACAAAACAGGTTTATTGTGACCATTTGCGACCTTGAAATGCCTTGACATAAAATCACTTGCCCACATCGCGCCTGCTTTCCAACCTGTGGGAAAGGTGTGATGACTGCTAGTTGTTCTAGAGGGGCAGGCTGAGAATGAAAGACCCATGCCCCTGTTCTCAGTTCTCTGCTTCCCAGGGAAGGCTGAAGGCACTCTTGGGGCCAAGCTCCTTTGAAAATCTAGCCCTTAATTTTGGCAACTCTTTGAAGATAAACGTGTTGTTATTGTTGGTGTTTCCAGCTTTCGGCAGATCCCGAATTTGTGATATTGTGTTTCTGTCTCCCACCAGGCAAAATAAGGCAGTGCACAGCCACCTCATAATGAACAGAAGAAAAGCAAGTGGCTTTGTCATACCTGTGATGAAATACTTGTAGTTGATTTTGTATCAACTTTGAGACAAGAATCAGGCCGTTTTTTGTCCAGAAGAGTTTGTTGATCTTTAGTTGACAAACAGGACTAAAAAACGTCTTTATACTCAGTCTCTGGCTATCATTGGCACCGTGCTGTTTAATCCCTTCTGTTGGGTTATCGCACTCCGTCATAAAAATAGTCAAGGTTTTTTTTGCCTCCATCACTGAGAGTTACTTTTCATCTTCTAATCCCTTTAGGGTAAGGCGATTTGACACCTAATATAGTTTTCAAGGCTGAATATATTATGAAGGCAAAATTAAGCAGCAACATTTATTCTCTGATTGCCTTTATAAACTCCTAACGCATCTCGGCACACTTAGCTTTTTTATATCTCTGACATATGCACAAGAGATGAAAGTTACCAGTGTAAAGAAATGCAAAAAATCATTAAGGATGCTGTCACAGGTGACTATGATATTTATTCGTGCACATCTGGGGGACTTTTAAGGCTTATGGTGTGGTTCAACAGAAATTACAGGCCTGGGGTTTTTTTTAGTATTAACAGTTGTTAAATGTGTCAAAGCCAGTGAAGTCAGAGGAGCTTTACAAAGACAAATGTACGAGCAGCATGACAGCTGGTGAAACTCATTGATGAATTCTAGTAAGATTGATTGGAAAGAATCACCTCAACTTCTCGTGTGTTGGTGAATTTTAAATTAATTATATTTTAACTGCTTTGGAGACAGACCTGAGAATAAATTTGTGGAGTCCAATGTAAGTGGCTGTTCAATAAATGAGAGAGGAATAGAAAAGTAATCAACATTTTAGCTGTGTACAGAATGAAAAAGAAATCAAACGCTGAAAATATTATTACAATGCTATTAACATAAATCAATTGCATGCGCTATCCTGAGAATCTTTTTTCATTTTTGGTCATCCTATCTCATAAAGTCTTTAATGGATATAAAAAGAGTGCAGAGATTGACAGTGAAAATTATTAGAGACGTGTAGAGGTTTTTGTAAGAGGGGAGGCAACGAACTGGGACTGCTTACAAAAGAGCTTTAGCCTGCAATAAGAGACTTACGCACCTCAGCAGGACCAAGGTAGAGTTGTAGGTGCAAAATGTGGTCCCTTGACCACCTTATTCACCTCCTCCCTAGCCCTCAGGGTCCCTAAACTCAGTAAGCACGCTGGGTTTTTATTTTGATGCCCCAGAAGCTCACAGCTGTGCATCTGTGCCAGCTGTTGCTCCTGCTGTGGGTCACAGAAAGGCCCGGTGGCACTGAGGGCCCTGGCAAGTAGGAACACCTCGCCCCTACTTATGGGACAGGCATGACCAACTGCAGCCCAGCCTGGGGCTCCTCCCGAGACCTGGGGTTACAGAAACACTTGAAATGGCCCAAAACACTACTTAAAAAAGGCCCTTCTCTGAAAGACCGATCAAAGGTCTCATCTTCAAGAGCTGGTTCTGTGTCACATACCCTTTGGTGGAGGTGGGATTTCAAGCCTTTCCTATCAGCAACTTGTCCAGGTACCTTGGCCTGGGGAGCATCCAGCGCAGCACACTGGCTGACTGAGGATTTTAACTCCCTGTCCCCTCCAGAACCAACTGCTAAAATGAAGCTGTTGGGACTTCTTTATCGTGCTAAAATATTTGCCACAAGATACATACCAACCACTTAATAGGATTAAAAAAAAAAAAAGTCTAGAAATTTCTGTAGGTAAAGACAGCATATATCAGTTTTATTGAGCAAGCTAAATATTTTAAAGGATATCTCGTGCTTTAAGATGTAAGTCAAACATGCAGCTACAGCAGGTTCGGGCCGATTCTCTGTGGTTTCGTGCTGTCCCTGAGAGGACACGCGTGGGCTGGTGGGATCCCCAGACACGATGCAACTTGGAGTTCCCACGGGCAGAATTCTCGAGGCGTTTCAGCAATGGGGAAGGAGACCCATCTTCCCTGTCATTGCATTGGGGGTGGGCTCAGCCCCCTGCTCACACAGGTGTTCCTGACACCTCATCCTTTCTACCTTTCTCCTTGGCAAATGGAAGCGAGAAAAGAAACAGCATTTCTGAGATGTAAATAAAGTTTAATGAGTGGGTCTTGGAGTTGTAAAGGAACTCATGCACTTATGCTTAAATCATTTTGGTGGTTGATTCAGAGCCAAATTACTGGCCTTACTGAGGTAATTAGCCTTATTACCGCCGAAGGGATACTCACACAATTAAGGTGAGCAGTGTTTGTTCTTCATTCTCGAAACCAGTTGTCTGTGCCAAAGTAGTTGACACAGTGTAGTGGTGCTGTGGCGGTAGTGCCGGCACTGAGACAAACCTTCAAACCCAGATGAAAACCTGGTGTCTTTTAACAAAGAGGGATGGACAGATGGACCATCGGCCTGATACTGCTCTGAGTGGAAAGCTAAAACCTGACAGCAAGAGATGTGTCCTCATGTGTTTGCTCTGTGGGACTGCAACTGTTGCTTCCCCAGCTTCTCCAGAGAAGGGAACCGGCTGATTAGATCTACAATTGCCATTTATCAAAAAGAGCATCTGAACTCTTCCAGTGATAGTTTTTCCCTGTCTCCCTGCTATTTCTAAGGTACCTATCAATGTGGTACGTAAGTACCATCTGGATATCTGGCTACTGACCAGCAAGCTGTGATACGTGAGGCTTTTTAAATAGAGACAAGGAAATGGAGAGTTGAAAGAATAGACAAAGAGTGGAAAGAGTAGACAAAACCAGCATGTTTTAATGGAGGCTGAAGAGGGTATAAGTGAACTTAGAAACAGAGGGCCGGAGAAATCCCTTTGTCCAAGATTTCTCTCTCAAAGAAGAGGTGGAGTATGTGAAATCTTCTAGGAACCTCCCTAGGTATAATTAAATTGCCTGGAGGTGTGGTTGCAGACTAGGTGGACACTCAGCACAGAGCAGGAACACCTCTGTGGAGGAAACTCTTCCTGCTCTGCCAGGAGAACCTCTGCACATGGCGCTGGATGCCAGCACTTATTTGCACTCACAGCACAGATGTACTAGAGTTTTATTAAGGAAGGGCACAGCTTTGAGATGAAGAGTACTGACTTCCTTTTCCCTCACCCTGAGTTCAAAGAAATTTAGAGTTTTTATTTGGTTCATAAGAAATCAAAGAAACTTTACAAAACTTTACAAAATGGGAATTTGCCTTTTTGATCAATTTTTAAGAGTTTATTAATACTCTAGTCCAAGGTTTTAGTGTGAACACACTTGGGTCTTCTTGCTGATGTTAACTTCACTCATGTCAATAGAGTTTACTGTTTGTGTTAGTACTGTCCCCCGTGTGGGTGCCTGTATGTGCAGAAAATAACGTCTCTCATTGGCAGAATATAATTGCTAAGAAAACTGTGGTCAATTACTGGGAATTTTTCCTCAATTCTGATGATTCTAGAGCTGAGTAAGAGCCTCTGGTGTTATCACAGAATTTTCCAAGTTCTTTGATGGGTTTTGACAGTCCAGGTCCCAGCAGAGAAAGACTCCTCACTTGAAATCAATCAACTTTTTCATCACATCAAAAAAAAGAAAAAAGAAAAAAGAAACCCGCCTGGAAACTCAACTCTAGTTTAAAAGGGGATCCTCTCTGACAGAGCTGAGTTACTGCAGATATCTCTACACAACAAGCATATTCATGTAGAGAACCATCTAAAGGCAGGCACACCTAACAAAGACATCCTGTTCACGCTTAATGCACCAGATAAATTGTTTTAAAATGCAGAGTTATTTTGTGAGTTCTTAGTGAATAAGCGCATCCACATATGCATCTCTGAAGAGATTTTTAATTAATTGCTTTCAGTCATTTTCTTATTGTAAAATTAGAACAATGATGGAATAGATTGGCTGTGGAGTTTGGCCGAGGAAAGATTATACTAATCCACTTGAAATACGACTAAAACAGAAAGCAAGAAGAGATAAAAGCAATTTTATTTTTTTTCAAAGCTTGTTTACCTGTGACAAAATCCTTCTAAATCAGCTGTGCACAAATTACTGGATCGTCTTAATTAAACTCTACCAAAAAAGATGTTGCTGTGGACTTCTTGGGATACTTCACAACCAGACAGTATGTCCTGTCATGTTTTTTGCAAGATGGGAGAATACACATTTCATGCAATTAATAATTAGGAGAGCAGCAGAGCTTCCAGAGTGCAGAGTGGCAGTAAGATCAACGTGTTATATGGAAGCAAATGAAGACAGGGAATTTGTCAGAAGTTTATGTTATACCCTGATACATCATTAACAGGGGTTTTCAAAATTCAGGGGACTTTATATTTGCAGATCCTCCAGTTAATAAAATGCTATGGTTACAAATGAACTTCCTTTGTTCCCTGCTTGGATTGTTGCTTCCCATGCCTTGAAGTATATATGCTGTGTTGAAGGAATTGGAAGATGTCCTAGTTTCATTGATGTTTTCCACTCAGGCTTTCTTTCTGAAACTCTTATTTCCTGGATCAGTAAACTTTGCCAAATCACAACAGCCCTCCTTACACCTGCTCTGCAAGGATTATTTTTCACAGCTGAATCAATTCTTCCCCTATCACCACATCAGCAGCTCTGGAATTCAACATATAAGCTTCAAAACTGCACGTCAATAGCTAGATGGGCCCCGATGATCGAAGACCAATGAGGGCAGGCAAGCCCTTGTCCTTTTTTTGCCTTTCAGTTCTTTTGTAACTCCTGGCCTCTGCAACGTGTTGCTGTGCTAAAGGTGTGGTTATCTGAAACCTGTTTCTGCAGTAGTCTCACTGGGTCATTAGGACAGAGGAATTTAGGGCTGTTTAGCTAGAAAATGTGCTGTGCCAGGCCTACGATTGCTCCTTGCTCCCCATACCTCACTCCTGGCTATGCTCTCCTCCTGCTTTTCTTGCACCAGCTCTGGTGCTTGTTGGTTCCCAGCCGGGCTCCCTCAGCAGCCAAACTCAAAGCACAGTTTCCTGAAGGTTTTGCAAGCTGAACTGGCTCCCCAGAGGGCCAGGCAACCCTGGGAAGGTGCAGCAGGGGGTGGCTGCGTGGGAAGGGGAAGGCAACAGGAGAAGAAGGGGTGACACCAGCCCTGGGGCAACTAGAAGCTGCCAGGGCAGCCCGGCTGCTGGGTCCCCTGGGCTGTCCCCCCTGAAAACAGAGGCTCCTAACTGAGGTGAGAGAGTCAGTCTGTTGGGCTGTAGCACTGAGGAGCACACCTCCTCCTGTGGATGGAGAGGGACACAAGTCTCCAGAAGGATTTCATATTCCTTTGTTTCCTCTGACTTTGATTTAACCATGGGCTGTGATGCTTTAAGTACCAGATATTAATTAGAAGTGGTAGGGAGTGTGTCCCAAAGGGACCATACTCCTGGTTGTCTCACCATTCCTAGTTTGACTTATTTCAAGTTACTGCTCTGAAACATTATTTATTCACTCGGGAGCTTGACGTTTATAAGGCCTATCTAAATTTGCAAATAACTAATGGTTGTCAGTAAGGAGTACCACTCTGCTGAGGTGGAAAATAGCTTGCCCGCAAGTAAAATACAGCCAAGTATAATGAATGTTTTCTGCAACACTTCTTTAAGGCAGGCAGTGTTATCTTGTCCCTTCTTTGGTACTGCGCCTCAGCAGGTATGCAAGGACAATGCTGTCTACAGGGTTCCTGGTGGGATGGTGACCTTGGACAGATGAACCACTTAGGGCTTAATCAGAAAGCTCAGTCCCACTCTGATCTCTGATCCACTGAAAGAGAAGTGGGGAAATGGGACAAAGACTCTCTTGTCTCCTCTGGTCTTCAAAACCTTCTGGTGGTTGTTGATTTTGGACAATGCAGTGGCACACAGAGCAGAAGGAACACTGAATTCAGACAAAATTGCTGGGTACCTGGGGATGGCTGGGGTACAGGTCCTAGCTGCTTATGCCCATCATGTCCGCAGTCTGGGGATCTAGCTATAACTGCCTTTCAGTGTTTTGGAGACACTTAACAGTTAGTTTAATATTTTTCTCCTTTCCCTTGAAGGACACCTTCCCCATTGCTTTTAGATCTACCAGTTCCTTGTGATGGGGAGTTGTGCTGCAGATCAGTGCCAAGGGCTCAGCAGGCAAGATAGGCTGGTGCAGGCTTTGATGAGGTTTTGTCTAGTTATGTGATGCAAAGGGTTACCTAAAGAGCTTGTGTATCTACTGGAGTAGTTTTGAAAGACTGTTGAGGACCTCAGAGCTGCCAGGTCAGTCCTCCCGTGGAGTTGTAAAAGTAGGTGATAAATAAACAGCGGAGACACCCAGGCACACTAGCGACTGTGTTGCTGCCTCCAACCTTTCAAGGATCTTAGAAGAAGATGCTACAGCTCAAAGATGTTGCTGTGTGCCCCTGCAGGGCTCATCAGTGGGAGCTTTCTGCTCTCAACCAAGTGTCAGAGGCACCAAAGCACAGACCAGAGGGCCAACCAGCAATGTGGGAAGAGAAAGCTGGGTTTTGATTTTATCTGTGTTTTTCCTTTAAAAATTAGCTACTTTAAAAAAGGTCTATACAAAATTATCCCACTTGGCGCAAGCAGAGGTGGGGATTAATTACAGGACAGCTTTATATGAAGAAAGAAAAAGTATTTGAAGGCCTACAAGGAGTTTCAATGGGGAGTTTCAAGTTGAAATTTCATTCCCATCTATATCAAGTCAATTTATGTCCTAGCAAAGACCCTCTGTGTTTGCTTTGATTTTAGTTCTTCTAATTCTTCTTGTTCTCTTACTCTCCCCAAGCAATATTAATCTGGTGTTACGCGTGCCCTGACAGAATACGAACGCACATGTATGGCCCATCGTGAGTCTCACCGTGTGGCTCACACACAGCGTGCAATTTAGGCACGTTTCTACTTTTAGAATAAATAAGAATATCTAATATCATTGGACTTTAAAATAACTGAAAAGGTACAAAAGGCTGTCTAATGGGGGTGTAACACTGCTGGTTGGCTCTGTGCAGTCGCAGCAACCCTGTTGATTCAGCACACACCTGACTCTTTCTATATGAAGTGGGAAGTAGTTGGACAATAGAGCTCACTCAGTAGGAGACCTGAGGTTTCCTCCTATTTGACATAAGTACAGTGCAAAAATAATTCAAAAAGGCAAATACATTCCTGCTTTATAACCTTTTCCTCCTCATTTGTTTCTCAGTCAAAAGAGCTTGGTGTTTTGACAGCTGATTTTTCTTTTGTCTCTGAGATAAAACACTTGACAGAAATTCTTCACCCAACTGATTTTCACTGCTTTTAAACCAGGCACCAGATGTTAGTTAGTTAATTTTCCTCTTGTCTGTTATTTTCACAACTCTTCCATACCTCCGTGGCACGTCATCAGACCCCTGCATGGCAAAAGCTAAACCACATCACCCCCTTGCTTGACTGTACCTGCAGCAAGCACCCACGTAGCACCCGCACGGGGAAGGATCAGGAGTCAATGGCTCCAGGGCTTGCCACAGACCAGGGCTGGTAAGACCATAAACCTTGAGGTTAATAACCCAAATTCACTGGATTCATTGTTAGAAATTGTACCGGTGTATTTATGCGTTCATGCTCTGTGAATCCCTGTCCCCTAATGCACGTACTCTGTGTGGCTGATCCCCCCTCTGCCAGCGGTCACCCTTCTTTTAACCCTCTTTCAATGTTTTCTCGCCTGCACTCACTGCATCACCACTTGATGCTCTCTTGCTGTCCTCCCTGATGTTTCTCTTCATGTCCTGCAATGTGCAAGACAGGCACAACAGGAGAGGCTACAATGTGGAAAATTTAGACATTTCCACATTGGTCTTTTTTCCTTTTATTTTGGCTGCGCAAACAGTTTCCACCGGCATGGTGGACTTATATGGGAGAGTTAGGGAGAACGTGGGGACACTGCGAGAGAATGGCCCTTGCAGTGTGTGATGGATGCTGCTGACTATTTGTTTGAACTGAGCTGCAAGAATTCAAACGCTTTTCATGAATATTCATATGAAATTGAAAGCTGTTTAACCCGGCTCTCACATCTGTCTGGTGGGAACACTTCAGTGCTTATGTGTTGCTCGTATGACTACTTGCAAGACATGAATTTTAAACCTGACTGCTCAGACAGTGATGGAAATCCAATACGAAACACTATACTTGGTTGTGAAATTTGCAATTCACTTTCTGCGAGTTAGCTATACAAATCATCTAATCAAGGAACACCACATGACTGAACTAAGCAACACAGTATGAATTTGCAAACATTTGCCATTCCCAAAAGATCTGTAAGCCAAGAGTTATTCACTGAAGAAACTCCCAAATAATATCAAATAAATTAGAAAATTGCATGAGCTCCACAGACAGTTCATAAGCAGAAGGGCAAGTGAGATTCATGGCAAAAAGTACTCATTGAGCTTCTGAAGAGAACAGGGAAGTTATTTCTCAGCACAGTGAATCAATCTGATGCAGTTTGCTTCATTATCTGCTGTACGTTGATGGAGCAAAGGGAATGCTGAGAGATTTGGAGTCACTTCTGACAAGCTCTCAGATAAATGGGTATTTGCTGCTGGCAGAAGTTTTTCTAAGTGGCAAATTTGTCTGGAATAGTTCTGAACACAGATTTAGTTTTGGATCCTGGAATTTGCAATAGGTCTTATTTTACAGTTGAAAATGCCTGAAATCTTAACCTGTTCCTGCTACAAAATTTTGCTTTGCATTTTGCCGTATCTGGAGCTCTACAGTCAGCCTCATTCCCTGAGCACCACCATCTCTATTTCCATCCCACCATTAGTACGCTGTCCCCACCCTCATTTGCAAGGCAGGGATTTTGCAAAGAGGCCGGGGGACTTGCCCAAGTCCCCCAAGAAGTCTGTGGCTGCGCGCAGGTTGAATGCAGTCTCCCACCTCCTTGCGGTTTTACCCCTTCAGCCCCTTCCCTCAGAAAGGCACTGAAGTGAAACAAAGTAAAATTGTCTAAGCCTCTGGACAAAAGTGAGATGGAGAAGCAAAACCAGGTACTTGATTTCCACATGCATTGCTCATTTCTGACACAGATTTAATATCTCTGCATAATATCTCTTTGATCCATACTGCAAACCGCCAGAAACAATTTCTTTGGAAGAAAGTTTTCGCTGTTATCGTTATATACCAAGTAGTGTATATGACACAGATTGAAATGACTTTTTTCCCCAATTTGCAATGCAAAGTAATGCACTTGACTGAAAAGTTATTGCTTGGATCAAATGCAGAATATCTATGTTGTGTTTCTTAAAAGGAATTCTTACTGTTCCTGATCCAATATTGCTTCTCTTTGGCACAATCTGTATTTACTTTGACTGAATGCATTTAGCACTTTTGTTTTTAAATTGTCATCAGTGTTTTGTTATTGAATGAATTATATCATGACCTATTTACAATATAGTATAATACACTGAAATCTCCTTAAAGGGAACATTAGTTAGAATGAGTAAATTCAAATTATTTGGTGAGTCCCTGCTATATATAGGACTTTTTTTTCTAATGAAGATTTAATGAAAACAATCAGTCTAACAGAAATCTCTAAGTTGTGAGCTTTTGACAACAGTATTGTAAAGTATGCTTAATGACACCTACATTAAAGTAGATTTGAAATGGCACCATAACCTTAATTTTAAAATTTAGCACAGCAAGTGATACCATACCTCTTACTGCAAGATATGTCTCTCAGCTCCTTTAAGTGCATTTTTAATAGCTCCTGTGAGAAGCATTTCCGCAAGCAGAACATTTTATTGTTACTAAATACCACTCACTCTGAAGTCTCTCTGTTGTTTGGAAATGAAACTTTAATGCACAAGTCAAAACAATTCATCAACACGGGGAACGTGACGCTCAGATCAAAAACATCAAATGTTAAGGATTCTGCATATGCACGGACACAACATTTTCATTCATTAAGTTCCCGCTCCTTATCTTGGTGAGGGTCATATGCAATGACAAAAACGCAAACTTGCAGCCCAGCACTGCCCGGGACCCCGTGCAAACCTCACTGCCCTGCTTTGCCGTGCAGACCCCACTCTTTGATGTTCCGACATTTTCTTGTCTAGTAATGCTAAAGAGGCGCGTCATAAAAAAGTACATGAGGCTTCTAACTTTGCATCTCACCTCCTGGACTTCTGGCTGGGGAGAAACAAGCTTTCTTAAGGGGAAGCTTTCCTGTTAATACTACTTGAGCGTTCATTCCCCCCTCAGCCCTCGCCCCCAACCCTTTCAGCATCCAACTAAATGTCGTTTACATCCTTGCCCACACTGTTGTTTCTCAGAGGGAGGGAGGGTGGCAGGGGGCTGGCGGTGGCACAGGAGGAAATCATACCTTTTTCTGTCTGGAACTACAATTCTCGTCCAGCAAAACAATGCCAACAGTGCAGAGGAAGCTTTGATTATGCAAAATGGATGGACACATCATGCCTTTTTTTGCAATAGGTTATAACCTAAGGAGTTTCTCACCCGGAAAATCCCTCCCACCCCCCACCCTGGCTGTTTTCCCCTTTTCAAATGACATCGGTGGCACTCCAGACACATTTTATACATTAATAGCATGTCTCCCTCATCTTACAGGCTCCATAGCTTTCATCTTCCCCTTTTATTTTAGAGCAGATTCCCTTCTCCCATCTCAGAAACAGCCCGGCTGGCTCGGTAGAAAAGGAGTAAAGTGTTTTCTGCATGACCTCTATGTATTTTACTCCGTGGGAAGAGCAACGTGGAATGCACACTCAGCAGGCGGCGAGATTTGAGCCAGTTTGTTCTCGAGGCGTTTCTGCCATAAAACGCAGGACTATCA
>VYXH01009395.1:650485-662219 GCA_013397275.1 Burhinus bistriatus | reverse complement strand
GGAAAAGCATACGAATTTTGCCAATAATTTGTTGGTGGGGTCGTATTAAATTTTTGGCATGCTCGGTACTTTTTCCTCCTTTACTCAGAGGCGTCAGAAATTGTAGCGGCCGTTCAGGTTACAAAAAACTCCCCCACTCCAAGTGAGGAGTAAACCATTAACTTCTCGCCGTCCAATTTAGCTGGCAATTAGCATCACTTGCCTGAGGGTTCGTCATACTCTTAACGCAGCAGTGTGCGACCGGTTTGTTCTGCGACTGCAGCCCAGGGTCTCAGAACACAAGTGGCGTTTAAATCTGCAAGCTGACATACATCACAGCCAAAGTTCACCTCCATGGGCGTACACAGCGATACACGGACAGCCGTAAGGAGAACACCAGACACGTTCGACAGCATGGGATAAATCCAGCGCCTTGGAAGGAGACAGTTTTTTTGGCAACCATTCCCCCTTTTGCCATGATGTATATTAGGCCTGTAGACTTGCAAACTGGAAAGAGGCGTCATGCATTAATTTTGTTCCGGCTAGTTGTTTTGAGGGTGAGTAGGATAGGCAAGGGACCATCGCAGACAACCCACCCTCTGCCCCTACCCAGCGGAAAAATAAAAACAAACCCAAAACTCTCATATCCAATTGATGGGCACCAGATACTGACCTTCAGGTCTCTGTGAACTATGCCATTTAGATGACAATGATTAACACTTTCTAGAATCTGCTGTATACAATGACTGCAAAGATACAAGGGCAGAATGGAAGGGAGAACATTTTAAAGGCACGTAATCACATTAAATACAAAATAAAATAAAACTTAAAAAAAAAATAAAAATACAAAGAACAAAAACAATTTTACACCTCCTGACAAGTCTTGATTGCACATTGAACTGGAACAAACCAAAGTTGACCATAGAGATATTTCCAGCTCTAACACATCCAAAAAACAAAGAAAAAAACAAAACAAAACAAAAAAACCCCAAACCACCAACCAAACCCACAAACAAACCAAAAAAGACATTTAACATGGAACATATGACACCTATGAGACAGAATCATGAGATTGTATTTTCATTTAGCAGTATGGAAGCCTTTTTCAGTTTCCAAAAACTGCTACAGGAAAAACAAAGCGGGGGCAATAAAACAATCGGTAATATGTTTGGGTTTTAAAAAAAAATTTTATGGTGAACTTAACATTACAACCAGTGCTGAAACAAGAAAACGCTCAGAAATGAAATGATATACGGAAAACAAATGAAACAAAAAAAGTCAGAAGCTAAGGAAAAGTAAAACATTTCTCATTTTGAAAACTATTAGTAGAATAAAGCCAAGTCATTCAAAAAGGTGGCATGCATTTTCATTTAAAATGTCATCAAGCGCTAGTTTAGTTCGGAGTCACCCATGAAATGGAAATCCACATTAAAAATGTAGACAAATGTTTTATTTTGGTGCTTGAAATAATTCAATTAGCACCTATTTTTCCATGCCCAGGTTTGCAAGTTTTGGCCAGCCTACGATGCCAAAAAGCACAACTAAAGTATTCATCTTTTAGAGCACTGGAACGTTTTCAGATATTTCTCGGCACCACAAGAGCTTATAACTTTTTTTTTTTTTTTTTAAAAAAAAGATATACTTGTGGCAGAACTCAGTGACCGTAAGTAATACATAGTAGTTGAGGGCCAAGGATTTGATACTGCTCATCCAGAATGTTTTGACCATGGAATTCAGAAGGAATGGTCATAAATCAGTAACTGGAGCCCAAGCCTGAAAACCCTTTCTTACGCAAGTAGTTCCCAACTCAGTGAACCGGACTGCTTGGATGGGTAACGACTACTTGCGTGAGGAAGGGCTCGCAGGACCAGACCAGTATTACAGTCCTAGGATATGCATCGTAAAGTCCGTTAACTATTTCTATAGGGATACACACACACAGGCACTATATATATAGATATAGATATATATATACACACACGCACATGAATATATATATAGAAATGTATAAAAATACAGAGATGCATGATAACTAGGTATTTTGCTTATTTGGTCAAGTTTTTACTGAATACATAAAATGCATATATATATATCTCCTCTCTCTATATATATGCATAGCCCCTTCCAATATGTCATAATTCTAGAACAGAAAAAAAAATCATTGCAATTTTTCCTTTCAAATCACAAGTATCTTAAAAACACACAATGACACCATATGCTGGCCTTTGGCATCAATATTAGAAATTTTGCTTGAATCACAGCAGGCAAAAAAATAATTCAAAAATTTTTTAAACATAGCTCCTCTCCTTCCACCTCACCTCGATTACTAATTTTGTTTTCTCTTCTACAGTGTGTTTTGCTATGTGGTGTTCCACATGTAAATGCTCAAAATGATGATGTTTCTACCATTCCTACAAAAATCAGTAAGAACAATAAGCAGTGGAAGCTTCCTAATATTCACAGTAACTTCTTGTTTGTTCTTTATTATTCTACCACTGCTGTTAGGGACACGTAATGCTTTCCTGTCATTTGCCAGTTAATTCCCAACATAAAGGAATAACTGCAAATTATATGTACTAAATACATACCAATGGTGGCGTGTGACTATGAACACACAAAAACATGAGGCTTCTTTAAATTGACTTTGAGATAAATTTTCTGTGAAGAGTGTAGTGGTAGAACGTATGTTCTTTAAAGTAATTAACCACAACGTTTAAGATTCGTAATTATATGAGAATATTTAAGATTTATGATTACATGAGGGCAAACAGATTCCGAGATGGAAAAATGGTCCCGATACTTCATGTCAGCATGCAAATTATGATAATCGCCAACTTATTCTTCAAGTTTTTCAACAAGCACTTGCAGAAAATTGCTAGAGATTTCAAATTTGAGCTCAGACTATGAGATGCACAGTATAATTGCTCATTGATGAAACACAACAAAAATGTTTAAATATGAAAAGGAAATTAGTACTTCTAGACCGAGAACAAAAATGATATTTAATGTAAAATTCTTTCGAGACCAACATATATTTCAACCGTTGATCAGCAAATGTAAGAATCCCTAGATGAGACAGCTGAAATGTTATGTCCAGTTTGCAGAGGAGAAAATCGGGTAAGACTTTAACAACTTCACAAGTTTACAAAGAGTTTAACAAACTGAGATCCAATTTCAGCTTTCTTCAGGTCAGCAGCCACCAAGACTTCACACGAGTTCTCCACCACACAGTCGTGAGCTCAAAACGCCAAACCGTGCCCTTCCAAGTCTAGGAGAACTCCAGCAGAAATCCTAGAGTTTCACAGACTGGGCTAGTGAAACTGATGCCAAACACCATGAGGTATTTAAGTAACTATCCTAGGACGATTCAAGGCAACATCAGAAAAACAAATGACTTACCTGGCATCTGCTTCACTGTAATATTCTCTTGCAACTATATCTTCAAACAATTCACCTCCAGTGACTCTGTTAGAAAAAGCAAGATGGGAAAGGAGATTTCAGAAGTGAAAAAGCGCATCTTAAATGAACTTGACAGGGAGAAGTCAGAGAGGAATAACTGAAATATTGCTACAGAAACGCAAGAGGTCTTGACCAGCAAGGTGAAGGAACTAAAGTGGAAGGTTTGTCCATCCAAATCATTACATGAATAAAAAGGAAGTGGTGGAAGAGCAACCATAACTAGAAAATAAAAGCAAAGAGCAGCAGCTTATTGGGCAAGATACCACATGTCAGTTAAGGATGTCAAGAGTAAGCAGTAAAACTACAAGAATAAAGGGAAAGGACCAGCCAGGAAAATTGTGGCTGAAGTTCAGGATAAATTGAGAACTTCAATCTAAGCCAGATGTAAGAAAGGAGAATACAATAATGCTAAAGAGCGAAAAGGGTCTTTAAGCATAGGTCAAAACACAACAGAGGTGTACCCGTGTGCCAGAGCAGCTTGCTTTTTGTGCTTTTGCTAGAAACAGCATTACTGACTTAGAAGGAGAGTTATCACCAGAAGCAGACTATCTTAATCAGGCGGATTTGTTTCCTTGAAAAATTTCAGCTATCTTTGTCGAGAAAGTAGGAATAGTCTAGTGAAAGTGCCACTTAAAATAATTTAAGAGCCATTAATAGTACAAGGACCTGTAACCAAAGCAAGTGTCCTTGGTGGCATACTTAGGATTTCATTGTACAACCAGCAGGTTATTCTCAGGGAAGCAAAGTCACTTTAGCTTGGCGGAATAAAGGTTAAGAGGGATAAAAATAAATACTGAAGAAAAGGAGCATAAACCGGGCTCTCCATAGAGGAGAGTTGCAAGGGTCAATATTGGTGCAACAGTAAATAAGCATACAATACCTGCGAATAAATATAAGGTTAAAATCAGGGGAAGTTTTCCAACAATCATAAAACTGGTGTACTTAAACAGGTTTTGGTGACATAACTGAGACAGTTATGAAGATGAGCTTTTAAATAAAATCGTAAAACTTGGCTGCCCGTGTCAACAAGAGAGTGGACTCAAAGAAGCAGGAAGGACCTTCCTGTACTGTACTCCTAACATTTCCCTTTTACGGAATACGCTGGCATACTTTCACAGCTAAATGGAAATGTGCTGTATTGAACGGCTGAAAAGAGATGCGAGCCTTGAAAAGGCACGCGCTGTGGAGTACCCAAGCGCACAGCCTAAGCGCAGCACCTGAACACTGCCTCAAGAGACAGGATGCACGAGCCCGTCCGATTCCTGCTCTCCAAAACCTTGATCCTACTGATATGCCAACAGAAATAATTCCTAGATGGCAGATCAATGTTTGTATTTCATTACTGTTTCTGAATGTATTGAATTTTCACACGGCACATTATATTCTCAATAAATTCGCGAACACAAAAACTACAGTGGGCTACAAGATGCTTAAGGATTAAGAGGTTTAAAAATCTGTACTATAATGAATACAATTATTACGGAATACAATTAAGTTTAATAGGATTGAACAATTAAAAGAGAGGGTACTTGGAATCTCCAGTACCGTAACTTTCATTTGCAAATCGCTGTACTAACAGTGCGTTGTAGATCCCAGTCAATTCAGTTACATCGGATGACGACAGAAAGGACCTGCTCAACCAGCAGCATAGCTCCTTTCCTCCAGAAGGCCAGTTAAAGAACTTGATTTTCATGTTTCCACCTACATCCGGGCTACATCATCCTTCTTCTGAGCTGACACCTTACTGACTTTGAAAGTAATCACTTTCAGGTAACAGAATGCTATTTTGTACAAAAGTCTGCAATAAGATCTGGAGGGGGTAAAATAGCTGGCTGCCTAATTTGCGTTCTCTTATCTTTTTGTCTTCTACCTTCCAGAAACTGGCTTTGGTTGCTGTAACACAAAATGTTTGATTGATGCATATTTTGACGGTCTTTGATACCTCCTTTTTGCATATATATTTGTCTACCACAGTTCTGGCAAAGAGGAATAATTATCACTTTGTGACGAATGAAAAAACAAAGCATCCTTTGATCTTATTCTTCCCTAAAACACTCATTTCTGATCCAAGCCAAAAAAGAAAAGAAAAAGCTTTTGTCATCAAAGTGTGTTTCAGTGGGAGAGAACACCAAGCTGATGCTTGTTCTTCTCAAGCACGGAGAAAAGAAGGGGATAGGCGTTCTTATTTGCTGACACTAAACATTTCCTTGGCATTCATAACCATTGTTAAATGATGAAAAAAAAAAAAAGCAAGAACAGAGCAGGCGAATTTCACTGATAACCGAACAAGCAGTCAACAATTCCCACGCTCTGTCACTCCAAAGGATATATTTGGAATAACTCTCAGAAAGCAGCTAAATGGCCATCATGAAGGAAGGTAGCGGAGGGGACTGAGAGTGGCCAGAACTCACCTGCACCTCCTGAGCCTCCCACTCGGAGGAGATCATTCTAGCCCTGTTAGTGGCCTTTGCTCGTTGAGCGTGCATGAGCAACGTGCCCTCGCAGCAAAAAAGGTCAACTGCGTCACCATACAGGACAGCCAGCAGGTTGAAGGAAGCGATTCTTCCCTTGCATTTGGCACTCATGAGATCACACCTGGAGTACTGCGTCCCCTTTTGGGCTTCCCGGTACATGAATGACACTGACATAATGAACTGTGTCTAACGGAGGGCCACCAAGACGGTTAAGAGTTGGAGGCACGTGGAGAGGCTGAGATATTTGGGTTTGTTCACCATTAATAATGGGAAGGCTTGGAGGAGATCTCATCGCTGTCTACAACTCTCGAATGGGTGGATATGCAGAGACAGCATGAAAGGCAAAAGACAACCTGAAACACTGGCAATACCAAATGGATATAAGAATTTTTCTTCCTTTATTGTTATTACAGTTATTTACTATGCACTTGTTGCTCAAAGAGGTGGTGGAATTTCCATCCTTGAAGACGTTCCAACCTTGACAGATCCCCGAGCAACCTGATTCAATTGCGCCTTGTTCAAGAAGGGGGTTAGACCAGATAACCTCTAGGGATCCTTACCAACCTACGTTATTCACCGATTTTATAAAGAAAGAACAGAGAAGTTACCAATAAACTTCCTCTTATACTCCACACAGTTTAACACCAAAGGAGCCACAAAGCATTCTACTCCTTATTACATGTCATTTTGTTAGGTGGATTTTTTTCCCCCGGTATCTTCAGCTGTGAAACACGATGGCTAGGGAGGGACTCGGGATATCTATCATGAATACAGACTACACAAATAGAAGAGATCCTTAGTTAGGAGGTTCTCCTTGCCCAGCAAAGCCGTGACCTGAAATGACAAGTGTGACGTATTCTTTGGAAAACGCATGGCTCTGCGCTACTGCTCCGTTACCAGCAGGAGCACCGGACTGCCCTACGTGAGGAGGTGTGCTGAAATCAGAACTCTCGGGGGTTTTGCTGATCAACAGAAACGCTTAGGCTGATCTCTGAAATCAAATCACAGAAGGAAATTAAAATAGAGGACTTACCTATAGTCTGACTGTGGCTTCTCTTAAACTGGTGTCGTCCCCCCCCAACAAAGCTAAACTAATGAAAACCTGATACATCGTACTATTCAGATGGGGTTGGAATCCTACACAGATTCTAGTCTGTATACTTACATTAGAAGACAACCACCAGCATAGTTAAGATCTACAAATATATCCAGGTGGGCTATACATAAGTGAATAGTGTAAAGCAGAGGGTAAAAAGTCAAAAAAACCCAAACCAAAAAACCACACAACTTTGGTCCTGCACTACAAAGCCACGTGGACAGCTGCCAAGCTACTTTCTTCCCACCAGATTAAAATGGGAAGTAAATGGCTCTCAACGCCTTTCTGGTACAGATATATTGTTGACTTCGGTGAGGTCCTCTTTCACAACAGGACACTCACAATAGGAGCTCTAGTAACTTTCAGGGTACGAATTAAAAGCCACCGGTTCTCACAAATTGTTATTGTTCTCTTGTAATTCTCTGAAGAGCACACCAAAACGGCAACAAACACAGCCCATGGGTCTGTTCAAAGGAAAGAAGCACAAGCAGCCTGTAGGAACACCAAGGCGCTCTGCACCAGGTATGTCTTTCCGAAACGCCGCAGAGAGAGGGGCAAGCAGAAGGATTCCACGTACAGAGGATGCTATTTCTATTTATCTGTTTAGTTTTTAACTGCTTCATTCAACTGACTTTCTACTAAAACAAATTACTGCATTTACGGTGTTAAATGCCACTATTTTTTTTTATTGCAAACATTCCTAACACCACATACAAACATACTCAACTTCATGTACTGTATTCAATTGATGAGGGAAACGTACAAATATACAGAGATATTTAAAAGGAACTCCCAAATTAGCAAAACTGGGTAAAAAAGCCTCTGCTGCTGATCACACTGGCTTTTTTCCCTCCTCGCTTACATTTCTTATTTCTTAAACTGCTTTCATAATGAAGGAAGCGGTCTTACAAAATTAGAGTGGCCATATCCTTTTTACATTTAGCTCTGACCTTTCTGCTTCTGAAAAAGAAAGGTTCAGGCCCTTCCCCTAGGCAAAGACTGTTCTGCAATTAGGCTGGGTTTTGGGGTTTTTTTTGGGGTATTTTTGTTTCTTCTACACAGTACACTCCCTCCACTTGGAATTCAACAGCAACAGCAGGATTCTAAATGTGCCAAATGTTGCATCTCATCAAGTGCATTAAAATGGGAGACAGTGGGAAAAGAGAATCTCATTGACTTGCACAAGAGAGTCTTCAAGTGCTACAGCTGTTTCCATTCAGATACAGCAATTAATACTGACAGAATTGATTGGATTTGAACTCATCTAACATCATTAACGCTGAAGACAATCTCATTTGTGCTTAGCAACTGAAACGGGCCGATAGAGAGACGCAAGTCCTAACGACAGTTGCCTTAACCAGTAAGGGGAGTAACAAACTTCGTGAAGTCCATTACTAACCTTACCATGCACACTTTATTAATCTGCAAATCACTTCACTGTATCTAGTGAGAGAAACGTAACAGAAGGAACTCCTTTGCTTGGGAGAAGCATCACCGAAGGCTATCTTAGTTAATTTTCTAAAATAACGTAGGAGCCATCTCGGTAGATCAGTAAGATGCCTCTGTTCCTTGGCAGTGACATCGACGAGACCTTGAAAAACACCACTTTGCTTAGCCAAGCGCAGAACAGCCACCATACTCCAGAATGACACCGCCGTGTACGTATTTCAGAGATGGGGAGCCAGCAACCGAAGACAAATCGTATAGATACATGATACGCCAATACTTCAGCGCATCTATTTTTCTCATATGCAGGGGCTCCTTACAGGAACACCCCAATACCGCACTTTATCAGAAAGAACATCTTTCATTGCTCAATGTCGCGTTTTCACACGGATTTTAAAGGACTTCCAGCTTCCCATTTTGACGCTAAAGCTCTTCATCCAAATGCACGCCTGTAACAGAGTACATTAATCCCTTTTTTTCCTCTCCCGATAAAAGCACAGCTATCACTGAGGTGTACAAGTGAAGCAACAGGCTTCTCCTTCAGACTGCAGACATCTCCATGACATTAATTCAAAAGAGAGTATTAGAAATTCAAAATAGAAAGTGACAACGATTGTTTTTTCTCTCTTCACAGAAAAAGCACTCTTCCCCTTCGCTTTCTTATGTGGGATGCAGTCTGAAAGAAATTCCTAAAGAAACAGTCGTACTGAATCCCACACAGTCTGCGAGAAATCATTAAGATAATGACATGATGGTCTGCGCGGGTGGAGCGACAGTGTTACACCACAGTCAGGCTCCTGTTGAATAAAAGTTAAATAAATAAATAAAAGCATGTACTTGGCCTTCATATTAAAGAAGTACATATGGGAACTTTTTTTTTGTGGCAGCTCTTTTATGTACATTTAATCAAGCCACTAAGCCACACATTTGTTTACTGCAGTAAAAGATGAGGTTTCATTAATAAATAGTATTAGTGAGCATTAAAGCAATAATGTCTTAGTCTGAATGAAAAATTAACCGTGAACAGCCGTCCTTACTAATTAGGCAAGAGTTCTTCAAGAATGCAACATGCTGCTTTTCCAAAGACAGCTATCAGTCAGGACAGTCACCACCTCACATATACATGTATATGTATGTTGAGGCCCTCTTTCTTTGAAGAGGACGAAAACCAAAACCACGCGGACTGTTGTAGATGAACAGCAAACGTTTGAGTCTGTTCCTATGTTTGCCCTGAATGGGACCGATGGGGAAACCGAGGAAGTTCCAGCCAGTGCAGAATGTTTCCTGCAGAATCTACTTTTCTGCCCCGACAGTATCTTTGGGTTAGGTATTAATTTTTATTGCAGAATGCAGGCTTCTACTTGTTCTGTTACTATCGAGATATAGATACTGGTATCTGCAGCTCTGAAGTTGTTCAAACGCCTTCTAGTTCACACTGCAATCATCATCTCCTGAGATACGTCTGGCATTACATATTCAGTTTAAGGCAGAAGTGGACTAACTGCAATTACAGCAGGCCACAGTTTCTAACAGTACAGTAGTACAACGAAAAAATAAAAATGCCAGCGGTTTATAAAAGGGATCTTGTCCTTAGAACTAAAGAATTCCGCATGCACTTCTTGGAAACGTTCACGATTAAGAGGATTTTTCCAAGTCCACACAGAAAGATTTCCTTCGTTGACCTTCAAAAACAACAACAACACAAAAAAGGCAAACCAAACCCCAGTGCCTGTCAGAGAACAAGTATGCGTGTTGTGTCCCAGAGCCATTTCCAAGCCACGGCTCAGAGAACTCACCTGGGATAGGTACAAATCAGATCCAAGTTCCTGTTGAGCCCAGTCAGGATCTGAGTACTGAACCCTGAATGCCTTGACTGCAGACAGGCTGTTCAATATTTTGGTACTGCTAGCCTGAAATCTAGTCCCGAAGAAGTCTTCACAGATTTCTTTAAAAAAATTAAGCCAGAAAATAAAACAGGATGTAAGCTGAACATGACAGCACACCCTTGTTTGTGGAAGATCCGGGCTCTAACTTACCTACGCTGGATGCAAGTATTTCAGTTTGTACGCTTAGAAATAAGCTATTTAACATTTCTAGGGGCAATAACATATTCTCATTCTAACCAGCAAAACCGTGTTGGGCTCTTGGGGGTGGAGGGGCGTGTTGTTTGTCAAAACCATAAACTGCCCTGGAAAAATCTGCAGTTGAAATAGGTAATTTTACTCAAATAAGTCAGTTTTGCAAGACAATTCCTAACCATTCATATTTGCTCATATCCAGAACCAAAAGCAGTTACTTTTCAAGTGAGTAGTCCCAGGGAAGAATGAAGAACCTGGGTGTCTCTTTTGAAGTTCAGCACCTGAGACACATAGCTGATGCTGTCCCCATCCCTTCTTCCACTAAGCAGCCTTCTCTAGAAGAAACCAGCTCCACAGAGGCACAGCCACTACATGAACAGCTCACAGGACTGAAATTCCTGAAGGAAAATGCGAAATAAGAAGGAAACTTCCTTTCTATATGCTGGGCATTTTACATTCGGAATGGTGTCTATATATCAGTAAAATATCAATCCAGAAGAAAATACTGAGAGTCTTTCCCTCTAGGAAACTCAGGCTTACCTTTTCAGCCAGCAGTGGAGGTTTTCTGTAGGAAACTACTCTTCCATATGGTTTTTTCTAACATTTTCTTTGCAGACACTGGCTTGCAGCAAATTATTTTTTCCAAGTCGTATGTTTGCTTAGCTTTGGCAGACATCATGTAGCTTTTACTCACACACCTACATTTTATATTAAAATCCACTTCAACAGTGGCCCTACTTATTCAAAGTTTTTAATATGGAATTCTTACCTGGACACTTACAAATCAGTTCTTGCACATGCAAAGGACCAAATACGTTACTATCCTTCCAGCTCTGTTTACATCTCTTTGTCCAACTCATCGAACCAGAACCGTGCTTTTATCTTGTGAGCTCGTATTTACATCTACAAGTTTGAATACCACATCCCCAACATGCTAAAACATAGGCAAAACTCATACTTACAAGTCAAAGACTAAGTAATGGAATCCTTCTTCTGATATGCTGTCATGAAGCCGCACTATTGAAAGGGGGAAAAAAAAAGATAAACACCAGTCATCTTTTCCATGTCTTTAATGTCTGTCTTTGATTCTGGGGGAGAAGGGAGGATTGTAATTCTACTGTAGAGCTGGTATTGCACCTCTGTGTGTTTTCATCTGTGTTTTTTGGGGTTTTGTTTTTTTTTTTGTTTGTTTGTTTTTTTTG
>VYXH01009395.1:622988-650475 GCA_013397275.1 Burhinus bistriatus | reverse complement strand
TTTTTTTTTTTTTTGGGTTTTTTTTGTTTTTGTTTTTTTTTTTTTTTGCTATTTTTTTTAAAATTCTCTACCCTCAGAACCATCTTGTTCATCAGGTGAGATAAACAAAGAAACCGAAAGACTGCATGTGCCGCTCATCGTACAGTTATTTTTGAAGGAGCTCTGCCGTTGCTGTGCCACCGAAGAACGCTGCAGTCACTTCCTACCACCTCCTTGAATCATGACTGAACAAGCGCTAAAAGCACACTCAGACTTAGGTATCTTAATATCTTGTATTAGTATGATTCAACTCCCTTTTTTCCTAGGCAGAACCTCCAATCAATCTTTTAAATACCATACGCAGGAATCTCCAGTCACTGGACTTCTATTATCTTAAACAGCATTCTTAATGCCATACAACTATCTTCTCAGCAGCATTACATCTTAAAAGTTGCAAACAAAACAAGATGGGGGGGGGAAGCCACAATTAATCACAGATTTCAGCAGGATAACACATGTTAAGGGCTACGTTAACAAATTCCATAATCAGCCAAGAGATGCTAACTTTGAAAGAGAAAGCATCATTGCAAACTAAAAGCATTTGATTGTACCAAAATAAACGGGAAGCAAAAGTGCACATTCAGTTGATAATTCAACATTCTTTCTTAACTAATAATTAAAAAGGAACTTAAATTAAAGATAAAATCACTGTCTGCAGTCCCTAGAGTAACTTGCCTTTTTTAGTCTCACCTTCTCCTTATTCTAACTTTTAATTAAAAGCCTTGAATTTTACTTGACATAAAACAGTCACATATTTAAACAAGTTAACTACTGAGACAGTGACTAATTTCACTGTAACGCAGTCAGCTGCAACAGTATAAAAATACAGTACTTCTCCCTTTTAAAGCCAGCTTTCTGTTCACTGGAAACATCGTCTTCACAATAATAATATATGCTTGTAAGTGAAAAATTGAAAAAACTTGTGTGCGACTTATTTATATTGCCTTAAAAAACAACCAACCCTCAAACTGTTCATCCCTTCCCTATCAAATGAGGACAACTAATAACAACCAAATCCATATCACACCACCGAGAATAGTCTTCCCGAAGAACAATTCAAGGCTGCATTTCTTTTGAAGACTCCTTAAGCAAAATAAGGACACAACCACGAGAAAAAGGAAGGATATTCTGGGTATACTAATATCTCTGTCAGGCAGAACCCATAAAATACTGACTTCCCGGCACTCATTCAGACCTTGTACCCATCTGCAGTGTATTTTCATGGTGGGGAGCCAAAAACAGATCAGCGTAGGAAGAGAAGAAATTGTGAGAACGGCAAGCTTGTTCTTATAGGTTTAGCTAGCTCCATTGGAAGCACGGTATTAAACGCTGGCCTTAATTTTAAAAAGTTTTACATTCCTTTATGAAAGCTGAGAGCTAAAATAAATAAACCTCTCAAACTCCAAAACCAGATACATGTGAAGCTGCTCAGAGAAACGAATTAGATAAAGAAGGAATTCTCTCGCTATGCACCCGATGCGTGCTGCAGGGGTGAAGGGTATGCCTGCTGGAAACTTGTTCATAGGAATATGGATGAGAAACCACGAGGGAGCTCAAACCTCTAGAATTACAAAACACATCAGTCTGAGAAAAAAGAAAGCTCTGTCTGAAAGGCTGGCAGACTTCGGGTAAGGAAGGCTTTCCTTTCTTCAAAAAAAGAAGAAAAAATTGTTGGCATCAACCAGCTCGATCATTCGCTTCTGTCTCTTAACTGACACTTCTCAATGGGNCAGGTCCATGTCCTTCTTATGTTGGGGGCTCCAGAGCTGGACACAGCATTCCAGGTGGGATCTCACCAGAGCAGAGCAGAGGGGCAGAATCCCATCCCTCACCCTGCTGGCCATGCTTCTTTTGATGCAGCCCAGGATGCGGTTGGCCTTCTGGGCCGTGAGCGCACATTGCCGGCTCATGTTGAGCTTCTCATCCACCAACACCCCCAAGTCCCTCTCCTCAGCATCCCTTCCCTCCAGCGTGTCAACTGCTCCACTCAGCTTCGTGTCGTCAGCAATCTTCCTGCTCATATTTCTATTACACGCACACACAGACATATACATGTTTTTCCCTCTAATCTTCTTACCTGCCATCCACTTCAACCACATGAACGGTGAAGAGTCCCGAAGAGATAAATCTACTGGCAAACTGATGCCCACCAACCTATGCTGAATTTCCAGAGTGGCAGCCAAGACCACAGCTGAAAGACTAAAGAGTGGGACTCCCCGCACCAGCTGTGGGCACTCAGCCAGACCTACTGACAGCAAGGGTGGACAGGAGGGGAGGAGAAGCAAGCGCCAGGGGTGTGATGGCTCGGCCAGGTAACTGCCACTCATTAAATCACCCTGAAAAGTGATTTCTGGAAAGATGTAAGGTGCACAAAGAGAGGTTGCCCAGAGAAGCTGTGGCTGCCCATTCCCTGGAGGTGTTCAAGGCCAGGCTGGATGAGACTTTGAACAACCTGGTCTAGTAGGAGGTGTCCCTGCCCAGGGCAGGGGGGTGGGACTAGATAATCTTTAAAGTGCCTTCCAACCTAAACCATTCTATGATTCTACAACTTGCCACAAGCAAAATGATGTGATGTCTAGAAAATAGTCATTAGCCTTTCTAGTGCTTGTCACAGCCGACAAACGGCATCCTAATGATTAAAACTCCACATCATGTTGACATACACCTATGTACCCATATCTAAAGTTTTTACTAAGAGTGCACGAGTCAGCTGCAGAAATTAATTTTGCATTCTAAGAAGTCAAATCACATCATGATAGAACTATGAATTAAGTCCTGTGGTCTTTCTTAATTAGTTTAAATGAAATGGCAATTTCCAGAGCTAATTTTCCCACAATACATGAAGCTTTGTCAGTAGTTTGATCCAAATCATTATTGCTTATAGAACCAAATTAAAAAAAAAATATATCAGGGTGCCCTAAAACTGCTTCGTGTTCAAAACTGAGCTGATGAAGAAAGTGTAAAAGAAAAGGATTTGCAGATTTCCCCAGATGGTAGCTTTATGTGTTAATAATTTTTTATACAATACATGACATTTTAAAAAAATGAAATCAAATAAACACGACTTTTTTACTTAATAATATTTAGCCCAGGGAAACATCTTGTGTTTACACAATACTGAAGAGAAAACCAGCTCTTGGCTGACTCACTGCCCAGAGCTCGTGATGATTCAGAAGAGCCAAGTAGGTCTAAATCAGAATTTGTGGGTTTGGCTGGTTCTATATTCTAGATTTGTCTAAGTTTTTACAAAGTGCAAGCCTTGAGCATAAGAGACCAAGGCAGTACAATCCTGCCAAAAAAAATCCACCCAAAAAACAAAATCAACTTTCTTTCTGGTTGCGTTCTTTGAGTTGAGATTCCAACATTCCCAAATGTCTGGCCTTTAAAGCAAACCAGTGTGAGATGAGACAGCAAGTCACTAGCCTAGAATGGTATCCCGAAATTTCTAGCTCAGAACAGAGACCCCTGAAACAGCTGGCTCTTGAGTACACTACTTTGTACAGTAGCATCAAAGACACTACCCATCAACGAGTGCTTAGAAATGGGATTTAGTACAGACCCTTGAGTCTGTCACAGAGATGCAACATAACGCTAAAATACTAAATTTTGGAGTGCAGCTAGTATGTTTTGCCTATGTCTCTCCAAAAAAGTTCAAAACTTTTTAAGATTTAATACATAGCAAATTATACCTTTTGATAGAATCTGCCTGTTCCTGAAATAAACTCGTAAGAACTCAAAGCACGGTTTTTCTGGGAACACTTCTTTTGGATGCAAAGCAGCATTCCTCTCCTCGTTGCTCGCTAACGGCACTATATTCAGACAGGCAGAAGCCTTCGCATTTGATTTCCCATATCATGTACGGATATTGAGAACTACCAAATACTTCTGGTGAGGCAGAATATTTGCTGCCAACTGCTTTCCAAGAGCTCTGAAGCATGTAAAACAACCCAGATTTTTGAAACGTCTTTAGAGAATTGAAACAAAGTATTAAATCTTAACATTTAGAAGTGAAATCCACCTTTAAAATATTACTTTGGTATTAAAACCAGACAGTTTTGGCTTGAGCTTGTGGCTACAAAACAGCCAACAGCCTATATTCATACACATACTTACTCAGTTTTCATGGTTCACTCCTCCTACTGCTCCAGCGTGGATTCGCTAGCAACCAGCTGAAGTAAAGGGCCGTATTCTTTAATTACCGCTGTATTTTTTAAACACAGAATTACTTTCTAATATATATTTATAAGACAGTCATCTCCTAGGTAAGAATGAAGTCATTAAGGCGCAGTTTTAAAACTGTGACCCTGAAGTGACAAAGTCATGGGAGAAGAGGCGGCTGCATTTCATTGCCTTTGGTTCAAGGCAGTAGAAAATCCCTTTCTCTCTCTTTTTTCTTTTTTTTTTTTTTAAATAATTGTGTCTCCCACTTGTACTGCTAGGAATATCTGTATTTAAGCCTGCGATAAATCCTTCATATTTATACAGACTGAGAGAGACATGCTATTACAGCTCTTACATATAGCTATCAGCAGCTCCATACAGAACAGTACCTTATTCCTACTCTGTCAGAGAAGATAAATACCTTGCCCACCATCACACAGCAGATCAAAAGGAGAACCACAAGTAGAAGTTTTATCTTGGATAGAGGCAGCTGTCATACCCCTGTTACTAAGCAGACCAGCACGGCACCACGTGAAGGGGCTTCCAGAGCTTCGCTGCCTGCCTGAAATGGGAGGTGTTCTCGCTTTGTCACATCTTTTTCTAGAAGTGGGCTTCTTTGTTGAGTGGCACCACAGAACCTTAGCTCCCTTCTCACTAGAAAAGAATTGCGAGGTGAGATCACAGAATCATAGAATGGTTAGAGTTGGAAGGCAGTTCGAAGATCATCTTGTTCCAACCCCCCTGCCCAGGGCAGGGACACCTCCCACTAGACCAGGTTTCTCCAAGCCCCGTCCAACCTGGCCTTGAACACCTCCAGGGATGGGGCAGCCACAGCTTCTCTGGGCAACCTGGGCCACTGTCTCACCACCCTCACAGTCAACAATTTCTTCCTAATATCTAATCTAAATCTCCCCTCTTGCAGTGTAAAACCGTTCCCGCTCATCCTATGGCTCCACTCCCTGATCCAGAGTCCCTCCCCAGCTTTCCTGGAGCCCCTTTAGGGACTGGAAGGGGCTATATGAGATGATGGACAATGTTTTTTCTCAGCCTGGTGAGGTTATTCCCTTCCTAGCCAAGCTCTAGTCTGACATGTCCATGGGGACATCTTCTTCAAGGATCACATTCTTTCTTTTTCTTTCCTCCCGAGTGTCTGAATCATAGAAGTGAGACGGGATGAATCCCTCTCTGAATCAGGCTCACATGCCCCTGACTGTCTCTGAAAAGGAAAACAGGCTGAGGCAGCCAGGGAAGATCAAAACTGCCTTTTGGCAAGTGCTTATGTTGGCTCCTTCGGTCAGTTCAGATACAGCTTTATGCCAGTAGGTGAAAATCCCAAATAAGCACGGGCAAAAAAGAAGAATCCGTGGAAAAGACAAGACAGCCGGACAATCCGGAGTAAAGGCTGCACGACAGCACAGCGGCAAGTCCAGCACGGCCCAGGCTTTGCTGCTGCCTTCTGCCCGCAACTCAGCTTTTCACTGGGAAAGACGAGGGATGTCGTGAGGACAATTTGAGAAGCCATTCACAAAGTTTAAGAGGTGACTCACTCCAAAAAGTATTCCTGGATTCCTTGCAAGCATATATAGTTCTTTACACACACGTATCAGGCAGGATTCAGGCACGACAAACCAAAAGGCAGCAGTTACAAAGATTATTCATCCAATATAAGAACTCCCATCAGTAACCCACACTGCAATTCCTCTTTCTCCAGAGGCACAGAAAGCATTCATCAGTAGAAAAAGTTCCACTCATCTTTTTTGAAAAGATTTAACAACCTTTGACAACAAAGTTGCTGCTCTTCAGCAAACCACTTGAAATGCCGGATAGGAATCCAGGGAGCACCCGGTTCTCTCTTTCGGAAAAATACTATAAGCCCACAAAAGATCAGGAATATCCCTTTGGCTTCAGCATGGATTTTCATCTGAAATACTTTCGAATCACCAATCTGCAATAATCATTATAATAATTTACGGGAGAATTCCTATTAGCTTTATTAGCTTTGTATTTAGCCATTAGTGTGGGCAAGCTCCAATCAGATTGAAAAGTAAAATGATCGCCTTTATTTGACTTTTTGTGCTGAACTACAGTATTTTGCATCTGTTCTACAGAAACCAGCTTGATATAATGGCCAAGCAACTTTATTATCTCCTTTCTGAGTTTCTGCCTTTAAAGAAAAAAAAAACCAAAACTCAAAATAATAATAATAATATTCCACATACTTTCAATGAAAAACAAATTCTTCCAGGTAAGGAGACAAGTCAAATAGTAGATAAAGTCAGATAAAAAAATCTTCAGGATAAAGATAACTAATCATACCTAAAACTACTGCCTGAAATACTTATCTCTGTGAAACTGCTGAAGTGATGATTTTGGTAAATTTGGTTTCTGAATTAGTTCACATTACAAAAACAAAATATTTGAGAAAACCAAATTTCAAAGAGAAGTTACGGTCCGCGGTCAACGCAGCAGCTGCACAAATGTGCACAGAGATGTCAAACTGCCAGAGTGCTGCTCAGAAGGGAAGACTCTTTCCATGCAGATGGGCGCTGGTCTCTTCTCCCACGTAACCAGCGATAGGACAAGAGGAAACGGGTTCAAGTTGCACCAGGGGAGGTTTAGGCTGGACATCAGGAAAAAATGTTTCACTGAAAGAGTTCTCAAACATTGGAACAGGCTGCCCAGGGAGGTGGTGGAGTCGCCATCCCTGGATGTGTTTAAAAGTTGTGTAGATGTGGTGCTTGGAGACACGGTTTAGTGGCGGAGCTGGTAGAGGAGGGTCAATGGTTGGACTAGATGATTTTAAAGTTCTTTTCCAACCTAAACAATTCTACGCAATCCCATTCATCCTGTTTGTTAATAGAGCATGAAAAGGGATAACATAGTTAATGGCAATGTAGTTAAAGACACTTATTTTCCCTTTGGTGCTAAAGATTAAGATCCACGGACTCCCAAAAGCATTAATTCTGTAACTTTGTGAAGCTAGATGTCTCAAATTAGTGCACTGTTAGGAAGTTATAGGGCTCATTTGTCACTAGTACAGGTTTAAAGTGGGTTTGAAAGTCACAAAAGTGTATGTCGTATTTGCTGAAATATGTAAATTATTTCTGCAAGTTCCAGCTTCCCTGCAAGAATAGTGAAATAAAGGGACAGATGTGCGTTCCCTCCATGTTTGCTTCCAAAAGTCTATTAGTAGATCACTCTTACCCACCTTTAAAAAAATGAACTTAATTACTTAATGGAAGGAACTTAATGGAATGACTTAATTTAATCTTTGGTTTTCTATGAACTGGTATCTGCCTGCCACTAGGTATCGGATAAGCTGTTGCATTTGAAAATAAAGAGGTAAAACAAAACCTGAAAAAAACTCACCGAAAAGGTATAACCGGATATGTTTTTTTGGTAATATATGAACCACTCAATTTTCTATTTCAAAGCACTTGTCTATAAGCATTTCCCACTGTCTCGCCTCTAACAAAGAATGCCTCGCGCTTGGCTGGGAAGTGGAAGATCTGCAGTGGCTTAGTGCTGTTAGGACTCAGATCTTCCTGCAAAGTCACCCTTTGTCACCTTTCCTGTTCTACTAAACAAACCAAGGTGACGAGGGAAGGAAAACAGAGCTATTGCTAGAAGTTCATCAGAAACTCACATGGATGCCAGTGCAGAAGTCACTACAGCAGTGGCAAGAACTGAGACCAAAGTCAAAATTCATCCTACAGCTTTTAGACTAGATCCCAAGCTCAACACGCTTGGGATCCCAAGCTCAACACGATAAACACAAAACTGCGTATGGGAGCAGAGATGCAAACGCTTGCGAACCCCCGCCCAGGAGTGCTGCTGTTTGCACGGATCAGACATCTGCTTCCTTCAAAAAAAAAACCAAACCATCTTCACTGCAACCTCATTGTCTACACCTCAACGCTCTGCATTTTTCCATCACTGTCACTACTTCCTCTCTTTTGATGCATGGTATAAATAATCTCTGCTGAGCAACCGAACTCCTTAAATCAGTGGTGCATAACCCAGTCACGACTGTAGCCTCCAGACATTAAACTCAATACAAAACAACCCTGCTTAAGTCTACGCTGTAGTTACCGCTGTGGCTACAGCTCCTCTTTTGTGCAGCTTAGAGACTTCTCTGAAAACAACCAATTATAAATACCAGTCAAACCGAGTAAGAAAGCTGGAAAAAGGCTCAGGTACTCGGCTCTGAATCTCTGCCACCATTCACAGACCAATGTCCAGCGTCTAGTTCAGGTAGCTGAAAGCTGATATATGACCATAGAAGAGACCACGCAGACATATCCCCTGTCTGGAGTGAAGCAGAGTCGGCAGCTGCATGGAGCAGAGGTCCTCTGTCATCTCCCCACCATAAGAAGGACATGGACCTGTTGGAGCAGGTCCAGAGGAGGACCACATATATGATCAGGGGTTAGAGCCCCTCTGCTGTGAGGACAGGCTGAGAGAGTTGGGGTTGTTCAGCCCGGAGAAGAGAAGGCTCCCGGGAGACCTTTGAGCCCCTTCCAGTCCCTAAAGGGGCTCCAGGAAAGCTGGGGAGGGACTCTGGATCAGGGAATGGAGCAGTAGAACAAGGGAGAATGGTTTTAAACTGCAAGAATGGAGTTGTAGATTAGATATTATGGAAGAAATTCTTGACTGTGAGGGTGGTGAGGCACTGAAACAGGCTGCCCAGAGCAGCTGTGGCTGCCCCATCCCTGGAGGTGTTCAAGGCCAGGTTGGATGGGGCTTGGAGCAACCTGGTCTAGTGGGAGGTGTCCCTGCCCAGGGACTAGATGGTCCTCAAGCTGCTTCCAACTCTAACCATTCTGTGCTCCTATGATCTGCTGAGCCACAAGACGAGGGATGCCCAAGTCACCGAGCAGCACCCTGCTCTTGCCATGGATGACGGGCAGTGCACCTCAGTGTGCAGGGAAGCGTCCTTTTCCCTCTGCTCGCATTTCAGGAGCTCAGAGTCAGAAATGTGGGCAGCACCGTTAAAACTGAGATTACTCCTTACGCTTGTATTTCCTCACATACAATACTATTCTTCTGAGACCATGAAAGCCTGGGGCCCTCTATAATAGAGCTGCTCAGTTACAGTAGAAAGAACTTTGCAAATATTAATAAGTGCCATTTCCTAACAATCTGAAATATTTAGAGGTTAATCTGGTAAGATTAGTACAGTAGCAATGCTCAAGGGCAGCTGATTTCTGAAAGACATTAAACATAGAGTACTGCTTTGCATATCTAAGAAAATAATCCTCCCCCATGCTGTTAAATGCACAAGTGATATACTGTAATACTTACTATCATTAAATGACTTTATGCAAGTCAGCGGTGCTGTGTATGCTATTAATAGGTCTATATTCAGCAACAGTGAATGAAAACTATATAGCTTCCAAAATCAGTCAAAAGATAAACAACTTTTTATTACAGTGCAAATTCACGGTTATTTAGGGTCAACAACTTGAGAAAAAAATCCCATTAATCTGCATCTGTACTGGCATAATGAAAAATGACGGGAAAAAATAATTAGGCAATTTAATATTTGGAAAGACTGCATTTGTCCCCAAGGCACTGTAACAGCAAGTGTTAGCTAGTATGAACAAAATGCCATGTCGTCTAAAAATACTCATTTCTGACCAAAACCCTCCTCCATCAAGGCCCTCACACAATGAACTTCTGTATTCTGATTAAATGCCAGGAATATTTACATTCATGGCCCTTCATTGAAACCCCTCAAGTCTAACGAATGCTCAGAAGTCAGTTTGCCAAACTGTTAACTTCAGCAAAAGATTCTTGCTACGCAGAAAATAAATTATTTGCCAAAGCAGATAAAAGACCAAATTTTGAAGTGAGACTGGGTCAGTCCAGGTACTGATATCAAAGCAGATGGCCTCAAATTATCAGCTCTTTTGGCACGATGAGACTCTTGCTTCACTCCTGCTGGATGAAGACCGACAGTTTAAGCAGGTCATCAATACACGTTGTGGGAAATGTCAGGGAGAGAGGAAGAAGAAAGAATGCTTTAGAAAAAGTATGTTTTGTGATCAGAGGAGGCTCATTGAGCTACTAAACGCCCTAAAAAAACCCCAAGCAGCTTCTCAAGTCTTAACCAGTGATATGCAAGCACAGATAGACCCTCAGGTCCCGCTTCTATGTACGCTTCAGGCACTAAGTGGGAACAAACGGAACGTAAAATACAGAAACCGATTCAGTCTAAATATCAGAAATCTAGCTGCTAAAAATTAAACATCCCAAATAAAAGTAACTAATTAAAAAAAAAAAAAAAGGTAAACAGGTATTCCAAAAGATATCATTCTATGTTAATAATCTCCAGGGAGAGTAGCTGCAGTAAGTCTGACACTTTTTTCTTCAACTAACGGGTTTTTGTTGCTTTTCAGTGCACCACTGCACACGCGGACAGAAGAGTGTCGTGGAGAGAACTGGGTTTGTTCAGCCGTGAGAAAAGAAGGCTATGGGGAGACCTTACCACCACGTTCCAGTATTTAAAGGGTGGCTACAAAGAAGGTGGAGACTCCCTTTTTACAAGGAGTCACACGGAAAAGACGAGGGGTGATGGGTACAAGTTACTCCTGGAGAGGTTCCGGGTGGACACAAGAGGAAAATTTTTCCCAGTGAGAACAATCAGCCACTGGAATAATCTCCCCAAGGATGTGGCGGATGCCCCAACATTGGCCACTTTTAAGGTTCAGCTGGACGGGGTGCTGGGCCATCTTGTCTAGACCTTGCTTTTGGCAAGAAAGGTTGGACCAGATGATCCTTGAGGTCCCTTCCAACCTGGGATTCCGTGATTCTATGAATTATGTCCTGTATCCTTGAAGTTAAAAGGAACCGCTAGAGTTACACACCTTTAATTATTCATATACGAAAATAGCAAAATTGCATAGAGTTGTTTAAAAAGAGAGTACTAAAATGTACACCTGTCTCTTTATGTCTTCATTTAATCTATAATCATGTCATTTACTAGAAATTCTGTATTTCAGGTTGAGCTAATTCCTCTTTGCAGTTAAAGCCCTGATTTTGTAAGTTTAACAAGATATTTTACAACACAACAAGGCCTTACTAATGTCATCAGATTAAGCCTTATGAGGATAGCTGCATGGATTAAAAGAAAGTCTGACACAAATTTCTGCTAAAAGCAAACTGATGTCTCAGCTGCCAGTGTTGATGCTTTAAGCATTAACATTTTTAACCATTTTAGCATTCATCAGAACATGTAAGAAGAGGAATAATGACAATCTACGCAAGAATTTCCACCCAGTGTCAACTAATAAAAGGACAAGCTGTAACACAGAGATGTTAATTAAAATTAACAGGTTCGGAAAACCACACAGCATACTTTAATGGAGGAAATGTAATTTGCCTCATTTTTCTAAAAGAAAGGCCTAGTTCTCATGTTAAAGCAAGTCTTCTCTATAGACGAGCGCTGATGAAATTGCCACAACGGTTGGGCAGCCCATCGATTGCCAAGGGTCATTATGAAGCGACGTACGGAATTTCAGCAATTCAAGAAACCGAAGTGATGGAAAAGATCGAATCAAAAACTGAACGAGATCCCTTCAACGCACAGAATCTAACATCCTAATCAGACAAGCAAAAGAGGCTGTTACTCCCTGCTGGAAAGATACAGCTCTCTCTCTTTTTGATAAATACTTTTGCCAAATGTAAACGTGGTGGAAGAAAGCTTTCACTTACACTCTGGATGCATCACAAGAAAATAAAACCTCAGACGGAATTGCTCAATCGTCAAAATTGGGCTATGTCCCTTCTCATATTTACAGTGCTGGCCGACATTGAAAACAGATCTATGTAAATAATACGTAGGACCTACATGTCCACAAAAGTGGATATTGGGGGCTGTAGTCACCGGGCAGGACATAGGCTCCCTTCTTGGCTTTCCTCTCTTAAAACACATTAAACACAGAAATACAAACAATTTAGATAGTGACCACTCAGAGAAGTATGTTTGTTTATTTTTTAAATGCTCCCCTTTCATGAGGACTAGGCCCCAAGGTATTTAAAGGCATCAGCTTACGAAAACAAAGTCACTCTACTTTAAATATTTTAAACGAAAAGGAAAGCAGAAAATTGTAATCCTGTGGCATGACTCAAGAAGTGCCACAGAAAAGAAATGTCACCTGCTCCACTAGAACCTCTCAGAAAGGAGCAAGGCATCCACCAAGCAGCTTTAGACAGTGTTTTCAAAGCAGTTAGCACTGTATTTCAGGCACCTTTAGTAACAACCAACTTTCAGAAAACCTAGGCCAAATTCTTTCAGTCAGTAGCAGCAATCACGATAGCTAAATTCCCTAAAAATTTTCATTTTTAGCTTTTTTTACTCAATTTTAAAATCTTGTTCATTAGTTTATCAGAGTAAAGACCATCAAGTAAAACCAAAAACTGTGTGTTCAAGGTAACTTAGTAAAATTCTTCATTTGAAAGTTGATTAGAACTGCGACAGCTTACAGAAGTAAGAAAAGATAAAAGATGATCTTCACTGACATTTATGTCACATATTGAGGTTTTTTTAATAACTGAGCAATAATCACAGAACCACAGAATTCTTGGTGCAATTCTTGTATGCAGTTTGAATTCAATGACCGCTCCTATGTAACTATCCTAACAAAGAATATTTGTAATTAATCTGAACTATTGAGCTGACCAAGGAGAGTACTGCAAACGTAGTATTTATATACACGGTCGTTGTTTTTTGGTCTCTCAACGCTTTAGGAGAACAAGGGCCTTAAAGGTTTAAAACAGGTCATTCCGGCAGGTGGAGATAACTAAAGCATGAAGCTATTCACCCCACGATTATCTTTCAGATCATTATACTATGTCCGGTTTGTAACACTACGGAAATGCAGCAGGGCTGAAGAACCAGCTCTATAGTCTGACGAACATAGTAAAAGCACTGTGAATTGCCATCTTGCTGTCAGAAATTGCATGCAAATTTACCCTAACTGAATTAGCGAAGCTACAATAAACATCACGTACACATCTCTACCCAAAGGCTGACCGAAAGCTTGACGTTCCTGCCCACTTCTTTCCCCCAAGATGCACAGAATTTTTCATTTTACTAATAACACTAAAAAATAATTTTCAGTCTACAAAAATGGAAAAAAAAAAAATATCCAAACCCAAACCACAATACTGATTTAAAATACAAACATTCATTTTGTTGAAGGAAGTATTTTTGACAAAACAGGCATTTTCTGTGTAAAGCAGATATATTATGGAGGAAAAAAAAAAGAAACTGAAAAATTTTCCTGAACCCATTTAGAAGAGCATCCCAGTCACTTTGGTGGAATACGACCGGTAAACTTTGGTAAAGAGGATGTTTGTAAATGAACCACATTCGTGAGGAATTTAATAAATGATCATGTAATGTCAGAAAGAGCAAGCTGGTCTTTTGCTATTTAATGGAAAGCAAACCTTATTTTTTAAGGATTTCATTTCCCCCAGCTGTGATAAAAATGGCCACAGAAAGTATTCCACTTCATTATGCCAAGGCACTTAATCACTTCAAGAACCTGACCAGAACAAAAATCTGTAACAAATATGCTCAAACAAATAAAGAAACACATGTAAACATTTGCAGAAGTCCCTTCCATATGGACTGCATCTGTTGAAAACAAAAAAAAAAAAAAAAGAAAAAATTTTGCATGCAAACTCATTTTTCCTATTGTACTTTTATATTCTAGTGGGTTTCACAGCTAACAGAGCCTTCGGACTACTGGCAGCATCCATCCATCACCCCCATCCCGTCTACCCAGTTACACAAGACTGTAGCTCTGCAGTGAGCCCAAGGAGGTGACAACTCAGATGTTCACAGCTTTGAAACCCCCCTAAACTCACTCGGAAGGACATGTATACAATTGCAGTTTGACCTGCTATCTTCATAAAAATGGTCTCTCCTCTGATTTCTGTATAAACAGCTCACAGAATCCCAGAATGGCAAGGGTTGGAAGGGACCTCTGGAGATCATCTAGTCCAATCCCTCTGGACAGGGAACGCATCCAGGCGGGTTTTGAGTATCTCCAGAGTCGGAGACTCCACCACCTCTCTGGGCAGCCTGTTCCAGTGCTCTGCCACCCTCAAAGAAAATAAGTTTTTCCTCGTGTTCAGATGGAATTTCCTGCATTCCAGTTTGTGCCCATTGCCCCTTGTCCTGTCACCAGGCACCACGGAACAGAGTCTGGCCCCATCCTCTTGACACCCACCCTTTGGATATTGATACGCATTGATGAGCTCCCCTCTCAGTCTTCTCTTCTCCAGACCAAAAAGACCCAAGTCCCTCAGCCTTGCCTCATAAGAAACATGTTCCAGCCCCCTAATTATCTTCGTACCCCTTTGCTGTACCCTCTCCAGCAGTTCCCTGTCCTCTTATTACAAAACACAAATGGATTAGAGAGCACTGTAAGAGACCTCAACATTACTTTAGCTCCCCATTTTTCCCAGCGGGAGGATGGAAGCTGAAGCAGGAGCCGCCTGCTCCCCAGACAGGGACACCCCAGCCCTGCCGTTACAGCCATCCGCCGGAACAGACATCAAAATAGCCCCAATGATTCATAAACAAGTCCAAATCTTATTTCTGATAAAAGAAAAAAAAAAGGGATTTAGTTGGTTTACTCTATTTTCTCTTTTGCCTTTAAAGCTTTAACTTCTTTCGAAATAAAGTTGTCTTGGGGAATTCTTGCCATCCCTCTCGGTGGGAATCTCGCCAACCCTCTCAGCAGGAAGATGACAACAGAATATACAAAGAAACTTTATTTTCCCTTACTTCTTACTGAAGACTGTAGAGTGAGTATTACAAATACTACTTGTTAAGACCTTTGTCTACAAGAGAAAAATGCTCTAGTTTATGCTGTTATGTTGCCATAAAACCAAAGTTTATACTCCCTTAATTCAGCTTAAAACAAAGTATCAGCTAGTTTAAACCGAAACAATTTCCCAGTTTACAGAACAGTAGATAGCCACAAAAACATAGCTACATCAGTTTAAAAATAAATCGGCTTTTGATTAACTAGGGGCAGCTTTTATATGCAAGTAGCCCTAAATTTCTACTCCCTACGCAGCAAGTTTAACGTTAAGTACCGTTGTGCTAGAAGCGTGACATCCAATGTAACTCCTACTGCCAGTCCCTCATGAAACATTAAACACATTTAATCATTATCTTCATGGACAACAGAAATCAGTGTGATCTTGAAATATTCCAGATTTGCCATGAAGATCATGCATTGTATCATTATTTTTTCTGTAAGACGGGGAAATTTAGAGCACATGAATTACGTTATAAACGTAGTCACACTTCTGAGCGAAGTGGTTATAAACATTAGACAAACAGATCTGAGCTCATTTTCTGAAGACCTACACACAGCTATCCTCATGCAGTATGACCACCGACAGCGCACACCCATTCAATTAACGACCATAGGTACCACCTTTTGAGGGCGTTTGGAATTTAATGACTATTTAGTTTGGTAACAAGACAACCACATCACTTATCCTCTACTCCAGGCACTAAGACAGACTCTAGGCACTTTTGATTGCAACACTAAATATCAGAATATGGCATTAAAAATGGTGATATGAGTATTTTCCCAAATTAAAACCAGAATTAAAAAAAAAAAATCCACCTAAGATCCCAGGTCAACATTATCTCTAAATTATTTCTTGATCGTGCTGTTTATTATTTGAATGCGCAAGACCAGAAAACGCTGTATTCAGAAGCGATGGCAGCATTTGCAGGCCAAGGACCTGCTCCAGCCAAAAAGCTAGTTCTAAGACAGGGAAGTCAACTTTGTGGAAGAGACCCGCGCTGCTACTAAAACACATACAAGCTGTCATTTCCTTAGGAAGCTCTCCAGCTGCCATGGTTGGAGACCAGGGAAATGTTCAGGGAAAATATCGCTACGTGCATCTCCACGTCTTTCCCAGCCCTCCACAGCTCCGGCTTTTGATCTGATCGACGCAGCCGTTCCTACACCTCTACGTGACCAAAGGACCAAACGCCAAGAGAACACTCCTACCTTTTCAGGTTTTGCCTATCGTGCTACATACATTTTTTGGGTTTTTTTTTCTTTTTTTTTTTTTTTCAGTTCACACCTACTTGGCTCCATTTTTCAGTTCTGTGGACTGCTTCATCACATAGTTATATATGGCTACACTTGCTCTTTGCAGATGATGAAGCCTGTCTAAACCTTTCTATAAGATGACCTTTTCATTCGCAAGACAGGAATTAAAATATCGTCTTCCAAGTGAACCAAGGCAAAAGGAAAGATCTTTTTGCCCTATTATCATTTCACATTCTGTATTTTGGGGAATGAACCTGTTACTTTCTTATGTTACACAGTACCACTGTAAACTTGGCTTCTCTGTGCTTTTATCTGATAGCTTTTTTTATACCTCTGCATGAAAACAAGGCTAAAGCCACTTTCGTAAGATCGGGTCCCCAAATTCTGTGTTACCAGCTTCGAGGAAAAAGACCTAAAATGGATGCAACAGACCTAATACATAATTGTAATTGCATCTCTGTCCCTGGCGTCCTCTCTCGCAAACATCGGTCCAGAATATCCTGAATGTGAGCAACACGACGAGCCCAGAGATCGGCTCCGTGCACACCGCTGCGGTTTGCAGTATATAAAACTCAGACCATTCCTTACAGGTGGAAGAGCTCACCTCCTCCGAACAAGCGGTCGGCCTAGAGCTTCCCGCAGAGCCAGCCGCACAGAACGGGAGGCTTCTAGCTAACGCTGACTACTTCAAGATGTTTCCAAAGATTATTGACTTTGCAGAAATATTTCTGCTGTTACTTCCCTCCCTCTTAGCTGGGCATGATTTAGCACGCAGCAATTACAGATAAGCGTTTTCATTTGTAATTGTTATAGTTACGACATGTTTCCTAGGGCATGTCTTCAGTGTAAATGGGAATATGGTGTAGAGCTATCCAAACTGACTTTAAACAAGCCGGTGTGTGCACCTCTGTTACTTTAATTCTATCAGTGTGACTTATTTAACCTGCTGTTTGACATCAGCAAAACCAAAGAGCAAGCCTAGGCATCTTCACACGACGCCACAGGTCACAGTGAAGATGCCAAAAAGTCCGTTTCTTACACTCAGGACAAATCTGAAAAGGCAGACTGTCGGAAACGTCTCCAGGAAAAAAAAAAAAACAAACCATCAAGGTTACGGAACTGGTCTCTTATCGCTAGCTATGTGTATGATGCTGCCGACATCCATACAGCATCAAACGTAGTGAACAAAAGTCTGCCGTAACCTAGACAACCGAAGGCTTCTACAATTAATCAAGACCACATATAAGCTTTCGGTAACTTAACAGAGCGTAAGACCGAGAGATTCAAAGTGCTATGCACCAAGACAGGGTGTTTCCATAATAACCCCACTCCCCCTCTATCCACTGGGCTGGGCTCAAAACCATCCGTGTTATGTTCTGAGTGAATGCGGCTTCCCCCTCTATCAATTAACTATCACAGCAAGTCATGCTACCAGAGGTGTCGACAACTATAAATTACTATCATTTTTCCAACGTGCGAGTTTACAAGTGAATGATGATCCCACATGATTGAAAGGGTTTGTTTTACACAAGGCAGGGAATGCATATTAACTTAATAGATGGCAAACTTGAGGCTTACGATGAGAAACTGCCATTGTTTTTTAATCACAGTCTCACAAAAAATGGAAGTTAGAGAGTTTGTCCTGTCCCTCGGGACCATTTGTAAGATTGTCATTAGCTCAGTGAAAAGCCACATAAACTTGGATGGAAGAGAAGCTGCAACAGAGAGCTGGAAGGCAGTCTGGATTCACCAAACCAGACTACTAGTTGCAGTTGAAGCATCTCTCTAAATATTCCTCTTACTTAGCACACCCAGTAACTCCCAAAATATATATCCTACAGAAGATAGCTGGAAGCCATTCAGCTGCAATTACGACTTACATCATCAACCAATTCTTTCCCCGCAAGACTGCACAGCCAAATTCAACACAATTGTGACACCATCGACATTAGACCAAGTATAAATTGAAGGAATACAATTAAATAACTCTCAAGGTCACCTGGTAAATAAATGCCCAACAAATAAATTAATTAAAAAGCACTACTCGGATGATACCATTACTGAGACACATGACTGCTATTCACTGCTGTGCAGCTCAAGAGCAGAAGCTGCGGATTTGGTTCCAATACAATACCAGAACATCTTCAATACACAAGTATCAGGAGCAGAGTGCCACGCTTGGCCCAGTGGGGCTGTAACAAGAAGCTGGATGTATTTAAGGGAGACGGACATCTAGAGGACAAACTAAAATTAGAAGCACATTCCCATGGGCAGTCCCTGAGAATACTAACACCCTGGTGAAGCCACTAAAAAAAGAACTTCCAAATTTGGAAAGTGACTGGGAGGAGAGAGGTATCATTAAACCCCTATCAACTGGAAAAAACAGATCAGCAGTTTTGTAGGAGTAAGAAAGTCTTCAGGGCAGAAACCTGCAAAACCCAGACTGAACCGAGCAATTACACGATATTTATCCATTGCCAGCACTGGAGGTTAGTGGTATTTGCAGGGTAAAAGCATTCACTCTAGGTTGCAGCATGCAAAAAGCCATGAGACCAGCCCAAGCTAGCGTCCTTTGGTCTGCCATGGCTTGGACACGCTTCCAGGAGCGGAGCAACACAACAGCCTCCCATCACGATGGAAAGTGAATTTGTGACTTTTTACAGGCAAACGTTTGAAGGAGCGAGGAAGATGCTAAAGGACACCTAAGACGCTTGCTACAAGACAGGGGATGGTTAGGGGGACGGCTGTCAGCCTGGAAGGGATGGATTCTGTCCCCTCACCCTCCAGCAGAAGGGGAGGAGTAGCCAGACCAGCACCAGCCACTGGCACACCGCTGCCACACCGGGGGACAATAAAGGGTGACATCCCAGCTGAGCTACGGACGTGCCAGGCTAAGCAGGCAGTCCCGAGTCCTGATAAGGACAGACCTGCGGCTATTTAAAAAAAATAATAATAAAAAAAAAATCATCATTTGGCCATGGTAAGTAGTTTACAAGTGAACTCCTCTTCAAAAACTACAAGTTTTTGGCCATTTTTGTGAGATGTACTGGCCAGCAGTCTCCAGCAGGCAGTTGCAGTCATCGCTAAAATCACCACAGCGACCACAATCTGAGCAAGGAAAGAAACCGTACTATGGTTTTTCCTCTCTTGTGAGTTCTCCGGAACATGATGCCGGGATAGTTTGTACTGCCACTACTCACAAGGTGCATCTGCATAGACAGAGAGCACACCCTAGGTCTACGTTGCTAAATACAGAAGAGCCACGGAGCGATGTTCAGCCAGCCTCCCAGGGTCACAGCAGTACACAGTTTCACTGTGCTCTGTTCCTTATCTTCTATGTGAAATTTTACGTTTTTAGCAAGAAACCAGGTTTTCCATGTGCTGTTCTCAATGTATAATATCCAAGATGATACAAACTCTGTTACCGAATGGGCATTCCATTGGCAGAGATGCAGGAGATGAATATGAAATGCCAAAAGCAAGAGGAAAAGGGATTTCTGCACGTGACATGACGTAGACAAATTCAGCCAATAAAATGTACTACCAACTGCACAGCTTGTAACCAATTAAAAAACTGCATTCCAAAAAGTCAGGCCCGGTTTCCAGTTTTTAGTCAAATTACACTTTCATTAAGAATTTATGTCACAATATTTAAACACAAAAGCGGATGCATTTTTAAGAAAAGAAGAAAACATCCTAACAGGGATGCAGCTGTATTCAAGAACATCCACTTTTCCTCCCGGTACCCTGTTTGCTGAGCAGCAGGAAAGATTCTAGAGAATAAAACATTGCAAACACCGTGCTCCTGGCCCTAAACTGTTTTCTTCTGCAGCATCTTATCATAGAATCATAGCATCGTTTAGGTTGGAAAAGACCTTTAAGATCCAACCATTGACCCTACTCTAGCAGGTCTGCCACTAAACCATGTCTCCAAGCACCACATCTGCACGACTTTTAAACACATCCAGGGATGGCGACTCCACCACCTCCCTGGGCAGCCTGTTCCAATGCTTGAGAATTCTTTCAGTGAAACATTTTTTCCTAATGTCCAGCCTAAACCTCCCCTGGCACAACCTGAACCCATTTCCTCTTGTCCTATCGCTGGTTACTTGGGAGAAGAGACCAGCTCCCATCTCACTACAGCCTCCTTTCAGGGAGTTGGAGAGAGCGATAAGGTCTCCCCTCAGCCTTCTCTTCTCCAGACTAAACAATCCCAATTCCTTCAGCCGCTCCTCATAAGACATGTTCTCCAGACCCCTCACCAGCTTTGTTGCCCTTCTCTGGACACGCTCCAGCACCTCCATGTCCCTCCTAGACTGTGGTGCCCAAAACTGAACGCAGTACTCAAGCTATGGCTTCACCAGCGCTGAGTACAGGGGCACCATCGCTTCCCTGCTCCTGCTGGCCACACTCCTTCTTGCCCGGGAAAGCATCCTAAGAGCAGGTCAATGCAATGCTCAGATCTAAAGTTGTGAGCATGAAAACAGACCATACCCTGAATTACGTTGTATCTGGTGCCTTTGAAGTAATCTGTGACGTTAACTTTTTATTTCACCCCAGTCTAAGAACTTATTAGGACATTTTAATTTCTTGCTAGCTATTACTTCTTTCAGGCTCTCTCCAGCAGACAGCCACCACCATGCCCCTCGTGGCACATGAGGAGGGGCTGGCTCGGCTGTAAGAACTGGAAGGCATCTCGCTCCTGCCACCGGCTACCAGCGGGGAGGCTGTCGAGATGGCAGAGATGGTCTTCTCCAGGGTGCAAATGGCAAGACGAGAGGCAACAGACACATGCTGGAGTATGGAAAATCCCAGCTAGGCATAAAGACACATTTATTTATTTATTTATGTTGACAGGAAGGTGGTCAAACACTGGAGCTGGGCCCGGAGTGGCTGTGCAACCTCCTTCCCTGGAGATTCTCCAAACTCAGCAGGACAGGCTCCGAGTAACCTAATTTTACTGGACATGGCTTGAGCAGGGGGTTGGGACTGGATAACCTCCAGAGATCTCTTCCAATCTGCATAATTCTATGATTTATGATGCTTTTTTTCAGGGGGCAGGGTATGTAAGTAAAGCGAGACGTCTGGGCAGATGGGAGCAGCCCTGAGGATTGCCTCCCCTAATGAGCTTCCTGGGTTTCTATCATCTTTGGGAGAGAAGCAAAGACGTTCCTAAGCTTCACAGCGAGCTCCAAAAGCACTCCTCCTGATTTATGGTCGCTGAAGTCAAAACATGATCCATGGTCCAAAGTCAGGAGACTTTCCTTTCGCCTCTCGCCACTCCCAGCTCAGATCCCCAGCCTTCCTCTGTTCCCTCACTCAACTCCTTCCTCCTCCCCACTGGTCATGCCACCTTTCTTCCTTTCCCTCTCTCTGCCTCCATCTCTGAATTTATCCTTTTCTGCACTCCACAGGGAACCGAAGCTGAGACAGCAGAGGAGGGGAGAGGTTGGGACTCAGCTCTGAGGTGGTACAAACAGCCAAACACTTTCTCCTTGGAGAGATCTTCTCTGAAAGCAGGCATGTACCCATTCCTCCTCCAGCCCTCCTGCTGGTAAGGGTGACAGCCCACCCCCCTTGGGGTAGGATGCCAAACACTCCAAATTTAGGAGATTTAGGCTGCTTGGGAAACAAATGCTGCCCGAATGGTAATTCTCTGTTTTTTTTTCTTGGGAAAGGGAACAGGCTGAGATGAAAGTGTCCCACAGAGCAGGTTCAGCCCACAGCCACAAATGTCAAGGTTGGAGCCGGGTTTATAATGGAAAATACCCAACAACCATTTCACCACCCATACAGGAGTTGCACTAAAGTCATCCAGTGACACCCGTCCACACTATCAAAACATACTGTAACCTTTTTTCAGTTTGGGTTTGGGTCCCACCCCCAGCCCCCCAACTCAAGTAAGAGGTTCACAATATTTTTTTCCAGCATTTGGGTATTGATCCAAGAACCAGTGCAAAATTCACCTATTAAACCGTCTGTACAAAGCAAAGGGGACAGAACTTACCATATCCCCTAAAAATGCTCTAAAAATGTCTGTGCTAGCTTTACTGAGAGAAAAAGCTTACTTTAGCTTAAGTAGTAGAGATCTATGTTTTTGGAGGAAAGGGTCCAGAGGAAAATTACATATTTGTGGTTTCGCTGGGAGTCATGATGTCTATCCGTATGCATAACACGTGGTTGCAGAGTCATAACAAACAAAGCTTTCAAACAAACAAACAAACAAAAAGTATGTTCTCAAAGATGCGTCCTGTGTGTGTAAAAAGAGGGCAATTCATTTTAATCTAGCTGATTTATATGGTTCTTGAAGTCAGCAATGCAATTATGAAACTTCTCCTTCCAGAAAGCGTATAGAGAAAGTAACGCAGAACCAGAGAACAAAATACAAGTTGGGAAGGAAGCGTGGCAGCCATCCTCGTACTCACCCCCTGCAGCAGGCTCCTCAAGAGAGATGTTTAAATTCCACTTCCCGCTGCTGTGGGTTACTCTATTTTACATTTAAAATGGCTGGCTACACAAGCCTAACTGACTTTATGGGAAGAAAAAACATTTAGAAGAATCTGCACACACTATGAATAGAATTTTCAGGCATTTAAGAAAACGTACAAAACCAGCTATAAGCAGGCAAGGAAAATCCTTCAAGGTCTGGTTCACACTTGATTTATCCTTACCTATTTGGTGCAAATTATGCATATACTTTCTGAGGCTAAAAATGACAAAATTTGTGGCAAATGTTAGTGAAACCTCATTTCCTCGGTATATTAATGGATGTTGCTGCAGTTAGCAGGGATATTACAACCAGCAATGCTTCACTTGAGCTAGAATAATCTTGTCCTCCGTTAAAAGGGAAGAAGAATTAACCTCGCGTGGCAAAGACCAGTGTCATTGTCTATACTAAAGGACATTTTTCTGCTCCACAGTAACCCAGAAGAGTAAAACCTGAAGATTCAATGCCACTCTTACCAGAATAAAAGGATTATGCCGTAACCGAAACAGAGACAAAAGCTTTAACACCTAATAAAGCTGCCTTCACGCTTCTTTGCTTTCACACTCAGCCAGCCCATGTTATCCGACACTTTGTGTGTTACAGGCTGAAAATTACCGACACGTTGATTAGCACTAAACAACTTCGAGCATTTTAACGATGGTTATTTTTGCGCGTGTTTCACTCACTGTTAGGGCTGCCAATAGCTCTACAGAAAGCCCTTTCCCCACCCAATTCTTGCAACATCAGAAGTGAAAATTTTCAGTCTCCTCATCTTAAACATCACCCATGCGTTCACCAATTAATAGAAATCAAACGCGCAGGAGTAACAAAAACTGCTGAGAACGAGAAAGCCTGCAGAAAAGCCAGTTGCCACAAACCCCATGAAGCCCTCCCTGTGTTTTCTTGCCTGGTTCACTCTCGTTACANTTTATAATGGAAAATACCCAACAACCATTTCACCACCCATACAGGAGTTGCACTAAAGTCATCCAGTGACACCCGTCCACACTATCAAAACATACTGTAACCTTTTTTCAGTTTGGGTTTGGGTCCCACCCCCAGCCCCCCAACTCAAGTAAGAGGTTCACAATATTTTTTTCCAGCATTTGGGTATTGATCCAAGAACCAGTGCAAAATTCACCTATTAAACCATCTGTACAAAGCAAAGGGGACAGAACTTACCATATCCCCTAAAAATGCTCTAAAAATGTCTGTGCTAGCTTTACTGAGAGAAAAAGCTTACTTTAGCTTAAGTAGTAGAGATCTATGTTTTTGGAGGAAAGGGTCCAGAGGAAAATTACATATTTGTGGTTTCGCTGGGAGTCATGATGTCTATCCGTATGCATAACACGTGGTTGCAGAGTCATAACAAACAAAGCTTTCAAANATCTCCCGACCTCCTGCAAAGCCACCCTTCCTTGGAGAGATGCTGCTCTGTACTCCCATGTGCTGGTCCAGCTCTAGCTCTTCATAGAAGACAGACTTTTCCGCCTTCCGAAGCACGGTCACTCACGCTGGCCGGCAGNAAAAAAGTATGTTCTCAAAGATGCGTCCTGTGTGTGTAAAAAGAGGGCAATTCATTTTAATCTAGCTGATTTATATGGTTCTTGAAGTCAGCAATGCAATTATGAAACTTCTCCTTCCAGAAAGCGTATAGAGAAAGTAACGCAGAACCAGAGAACAAAATACAAGTTGGGAAGGAAGCGTGGCAGCCATCCTCGTACTCACCCCCTGCAGCAGGCTCCTCAAGAGAGATGTTTAAATTCCACTTCCCGCTGCTGTGGGTTACTCTATTTTACATTTAAAATGGCTGGCTACACAAGCCTAACTGACTTTATGGGAAGAAAAAACATTTAGAAGAATCTGCACACACTATGAATAGAATTTTCAGGCATTTAAGAAAACGTACAAAACCAGCTATAAGCAGGCAAGGAAAATCCTTCAAGGTCTGGTTCACACTTGATTTATCCTTACCTATTTGGTGCAAATTATGCATATACTTTCTGAGGCTAAAAATGACAAAATTTGTGGCAAATGTTAGTGAAACCTCATTTCCTCGGTATATTAATGGATGTTGCTGCAGTTAGCAGGGATATTACAACCAGCAATGCTTCACTTGAGCTAGAATAATCTTGTCCTCCGTTAAAAGGGAAGAAGAATTAACCTCGCGTGGCAAAGACCAGTGTCATTGTCTATACTAAAGGACATTTTTCTGCTCCACAGTAACCCAGAAGAGTAAAACCTGAAGATTCAATGCCACTCTTACCAGAATAAAAGGATTATGCCGTAACCGAAACAGAGACAAAAGCTTTAACACCTAATAAAGCTGCCTTCACGCTTCTTTGCTTTCACACTCAGCCAGCCCATGTTATCCGACACTTTGTGTGTTACAGGCTGAAAATTACCGACACGTTGATTAGCACTAAACAACTTCGAGCATTTTAACGATGGTTATTTTTGCGCGTATTTCACTCACTGTTAGGGCTGCCAATAGCTCTACAGAAAGCCCTTTCCCCACCCAATTCTTGCAACATCAGAAGTGAAAATTTTCAGTCTCCTCATCTTAAACATCACCCATGCGTTCACCAATTAATAGAAATCAAACGCGCAGGAGTAACAAAAACTGCTGAGAACGAGAAAGCCTGCAGAAAAGCCAGTTGCCACAAACCCCATGAAGCCCTCCCTGTGTTTTCTTGCCTGGTTCACTCTCGTTACAGTACGTTTAATTTTACAAATAGCTGCTACAAAACCAGCTTTTGTTTCCTGTTGCTGCACGTCACTATTCAGCTACAGCTGAGTTTAAACACTAAACGTTATTTCATAATCCTCATTAGATTGGCTTTTACATTAAGTACGAAATCGTGTTATATCACTGGTTTATTTGGTTTCTTGATGTTTTATTTTAATTCGTTCAAGGACTATGGTTCACCTTACTCATCACGGAAACTACAAATTTAATTAATTCAATAGAATGAATGAGATTTGAATTATTGAAATGATCAGCTCATCTAAGCGATAAAAATAATTAAAGGAAGCAAGATCTTCTACATGCATCAGCCCCACAGATTTCTGGTTTCTCTGTGAGGTAAACAAAAGTGCCTTTATATATAAAAAATATATTTATTTTTATATGCATAAATATAGTTAATATATTCCCGAGTACCATGTTGATTGAACATAAATTTATATAGTTGAGGATTTGTTTGATTTTCACTGCATCAGGAAAGAACTGTGTTACTGCCTTTTAAGTCCGTATTAACATATTTTTGATGTAAAGAGTGAAACCCGAAATTAAGCTCAGAAAAAATACCGTGCTAAAAAAACTACACCCACCAAACCCGAACAGGCCTGATTTTTAATCCATATTTGGTTTATACAGTAACTTAACTAATGCCAGCTGAGCTACTCCTGACTTTGCCACAGTAAGTCAAAAGAAATTCAGAAAGGATTTACTAAATCCGCATTTGCTGTATATTAATAAGCGTTTCTCTTCAGAGTCTTGTGAATTTATGTGCAATCCCACGCAAAAACTTGGTGAATATAAAACATAAAGGACACAATGTCTTGCACAAAGGACACAGAAAACCCACTTATCCTTAATCACCCTCTGCCCAAAAAGGACAATAGGAAGTTTCTTATTTTTTCCCACCATGTGAAGGATTTAACAATTCCTATGCTCCTGTTTTGAGTTACTGTGGGGAGAGATGAGAAAACCCCCCAAAGCTGGCTTTTCCTCCTTTCCGTCAGGCATAAGGGTACGCTCCTGAATAAGTAAGCTGAACGCAAGCGTGGTGAGTCTGACGAGGAGCAGTGCCAAGTTTGGGCGCTATCAATTGCTTTGGCAACTTATGAGAAGCTCCCACCTCAAAGGATGGCAACCTGAGCAGACTGCAAATAGACACGTTTATGGAATCGCTTTAGTGATTTGCCTCTTTTTTCCTGGTGTCCCAGACTGTCCTGTATGTAATCCATCTCCCGACCTCCTGCAAAGCCACCCTTCCTTGGAGAGATGCTGCTCTGTACTCCCATGTGCTGGTCCAGCTCTAGCTCTTCATAGAAGACAGACTTTTCCGCCTTCCGAAGCACGGTCACTCACGCTGGCCGGCAGTGCCACAGCTCCACAGGAGGCTCAGTGACAAGATCTGGATTTCTTCATGTTAAAAAAATGAATAAAATAAAGAGATGCTGAAAAATGAACTGAAAGCAGTGTCTGGGCAGGGATATTCAGCTTTCCAAGATATCCTGAAGCTAGACTTGTCCACAAAGTGAAAACATCTTCTTCAAGGAGGATTTCCATGACACTTCTGTGTTGGACATACACATAACCAGTAACACATTTATGGAATCACTTTACTGATTTGTCTCCCTTTTCCTGATGTCCCAGACTGTCCGATCCTGAAGCTAGACTTGTCCACAAAGTGAAAACATCTTCTTCAAGGAGGATTTCCATGACACTTCTGTGTTGGACATACACATAACCAGTAACACATTTATGGAATCACTTTACTGATTTGTCTCCCTTTTCCTGATGTCCCAGACTGTCCGTCTCCCGACCTCCTGCAAAGCCACCTTTCCTTGGAGAGATGCTGCTCCATACTCCCATGTGCTGGTCCAGCTCTAGCTCTTCATAGAAGACAGACTTTTCCACCCTCCGAAGCACGGCGGCTCACGCTGGCCGGCAGTGCCACAGCTCCACAGGAGGCTC
>VYXH01009395.1:576957-622703 GCA_013397275.1 Burhinus bistriatus | reverse complement strand
GAAACTACAAATTTAATTAATTCAATAGAATGAATGAGATTTGAATTATTGAAATGATCAGCTCATCTAAGCGATAAAAATAATTAAAGGAAGCAAGATCTTCTACATGCATCAGCCCCACAGATTTCTGGTTTCTCTGTGAGGTAAACAAAAGTGCCTTTATATATAAAAAATATATTTATTTTTATATGCATAAATATAGTTAATATATTCCCGAGTACCATGTTGATTGAACATAAATTTATATAGTTGAGGATTTGTTTGATTTTCACTGCATCAGGAAAGAACTGTGTTACTGCCTTTTAAGTCCGTATTAACATATTTTTGATGTAAAGAGTGAAACCCGAAATTAAGCTCAGAAAAAATACCGTGCTAAAAAAACTACACCCACCAAACCCGAACAGGCCTGATTTTTAATCCATATTTGGTTTATACAGTAACTTAACTAATGCCAGCTGAGCTACTCCTGACTTTGCCACAGTAAGTCAAAAGAAATTCAGAAAGGATTTACTAAATCCGCATTTGCTGTATATTAATAAGCGTTTCTCTTCAGAGTCTTGTGAATTTATGTGCAATCCCACGCAAAAACTTGGTGAATATAAAACATAAAGGACACAATGTCTTGCACAAAGGACACAGAAAACCCACTTATCCTTAATCACCCTCTGCCCAAAAAGGACAATAGGAAGTTTCTTATTTTTTCCCACCATGTGAAGGATTTAACAATTCCTATGCTCCTGTTTTGAGTTACTGTGGGGAGAGATGAGAAAACCCCCCAAAGCTGGCTTTTCCTCCTTTCCGTCAGGCATAAGGGTACGCTCCTGAATAAGTAAGCTGAACGCAAGCGTGGTGAGTCTGACGAGGAGCAGTGCCAAGTTTGGGCGCTATCAATTGCTTTGGCAACTTATGAGAAGCTCCCACCTCAAAGGATGGCAACCTGAGCAGACTGCAAATAGACACGTTTATGGAATCGCTTTAGTGATTTGCCTCTTTTTTCCTGGTGTCCCAGACTGTCCTGTATGTAATCCATCTCCCGACCTCCTGCAAAGCCACCCTTCCTTGGAGAGATGCTGCTCTGTACTCCCATGTGCTGGTCCAGCTCTAGCTCTTCATAGAAGACAGACTTTTCCGCCTTCCGAAGCACGGTCACTCACGCTGGCCGGCAGTGCCACAGCTCCACAGGAGGCTCAGTGACAAGATCTGGATTTCTTCATGTTAAAAAAATGAATAAAATAAAGAGATGCTGAAAAATGAACTGAAAGCAGTGTCTGGGCAGGGATATTCAGCTTTCCAAGATATCCTGAAGCTAGACTTGTCCACAAAGTGAAAACATCTTCTTCAAGGAGGATTTCCATGACACTTCTGTGTTGGACATACACATAACCAGTAACACATTTATGGAATCACTTTACTGATTTGTCTCCCTTTTCCTGATGTCCCAGACTGTCCGTCTCCCGACCTCCTGCAAAGCCACCCTTCCTTGGAGAGATGCTGCTCTGTACTCCCATGTGCTGGTCCAGCTCTAGCTCTTCATAGAAGACAGACTTTTCCGCCTTCCGAAGCACGGTCACTCACGCTGGCCGGCAGTGCCACAGCTCCACAGGAGGCTCGGCGAGCGGATCTCCACACAACCGGCTCAGGGCTGTAAGAGCTGCCACTCTTCTTGGTAGTCCTGCTTACCTCGAAATATCCTGCCTCACAAAGCCATTCAGGGACAACCTGTCCTGTTGCCAAAAGGACTTCATTTATCACCTGAAGAGCTGCCACATGTCAGTAAAATCTGCTGTGGCCTTTCGGGAAGGGATGAAGACTCAAGAGTCAGACTTGAGCCTGCTGTAGTTGGCTAATGGATCCTGTCCGCTCGCCGTTATCTTACACGCCGTCTACAGAGCAAAGGGAGGAGACAGGAGCAGGCAGGGGACGACGTGCTGTAATGGAGCCAGACGTGTTAGTGCCGCCACGTGAAAAACGGGAGATCCTGGTTATTTACGAGATCCTACTACGCTGCATATACCATTTTGCTTTTGACAGGTGGGAACGTAAAGATAGCGGAAGTCCTTCCAGCAGCTACAGAAAGAGACGGCGTAACTCTGATTTAGGAAAATACTACCCAAACTCAGCACAAACCCTTGCAAGAACAAACTCAACCTGGAACTCGCCCCCCATATTTACTGGGTTTGAATAAGCAGTTTTCCAGGCTGGGTCAGGACTTGCGTCATCAGGCTAATGCAGGTTTTTATCATCTGTTGGGACCTCTTGAACCAAAATTACCAAAGCAAGCTCTAAATCAACATCAAAAGTAATAATAAGACGGTGCAACAGCATTACACCGTCAATAATATGTGGATTGCTAGACTAGAAATCAGAGTGCTAAAATATAACTTTACCTAAAGTTAAAAGAGGACCGAGAAATCAAAGTCTATCAAAAGAAGATAAAGGACAGAAAACGGAACGACGACAGTGGATTTCTTGGTGAAGAGATGATTATTTTCCTTACAAATTTTCTTTCCAAGTTTCTAAATTAAAAGATTGGAAGCATTAGTACACACAACGGCTGTAAAAGTAATAGTTACACAAGATGACCAATTCTTTGTGGGCATTTTTTATGGTTTAGTGGTGGGTTTGGCAGTGTTAGGTTGACAGTTGGACTTGATGATCTTAAAGGTCCCTTCCAACCTAGGTGATTCTATGACGTTTTCAGTCAAGGAGGTAAGTTTTTAATATAACTTGATGTGTAATTTTATGAAGAAAAAGCACTAGGTTCTCCAAACAGTGAGGTTTAACCTACATTTAGATCTTTCATTTCAAACTCTTGTATGTTAGCAAGCTGTAATAAGTTAAAAAGAAAACACACGGATGTTGTTATCGTCATCTCATCATAGGAAGAACCTGAGAAACACAGCGATGCTGAAAACCAGACTGATGTATGAACCACTGCAGCCCAGCACGAGCTGTTGGAGCTCTCTTCCCAACAGAACTTGCGCTCTTTGCCTAGAAATTTCCTACCACCATATAACAGAGGCAGCAGGCCAGATGACTCAAGAAATGCTGGAAAAGGAGAAAATACCAGTATTGTCAAAGACTGATCGGGAAGAAAAGGACTCCGAGCCCCCATGAAGTTTTCTCTCAAGTTCAGCTCATGGATTTTGCATCATTTTAATTCTCCCCGAGACTGCAGGAGACAGGACTGACAACAACGTACGGAGTCCTGAGCAAATACGCCTCAACAGAGTACTGTTATACAAAGGAGGATAACCCATCTTCTTTCTTATTTTTGCTTGTTTATTACGATTTTTTTTTTTTGTCCTCTTAATATCCTCAGGCTATGAAGGAAGCAGAATTTTAGCGTCACTGCAGACAAAGATGTTTACATACTTCTAAATTATTCCTGAGTAAATAATTTTCTACAAATAAATAATAGAGATGAAACTCTTCCCTCCCATAAATAACAAGTTACATGCTGAAATAGCCATTGCTTGTAATTTTATGTTTAACCAGAGAATAAACATAGAAGCCGAAATGAACGTATATTTTCTTTTAAACTCAAAATTCAGCAGGGCTCGCTTGCCACTACAATTGCTTGGGTACAAAGAACTGAGGTGAGAAGAGGCAGAAATCACAACATAAGCAATGAGTACTGCTAAGGAATAACTGTAGAGGAAAAGGATGGGGAAATCCTGTATTTTTTTTAAACAGACCTTCCTATATACATTACTGAAGTGGGAAACGGGGATTTGAAAAAGGAGAACAGGAAATACTATTTGTAATCCACTTTCCTGTTAGGCATTTTTCCTACACCATTCATTAGGCATCATGACTACATAGCTGGACTGGGAAGAAGAAATCACAGATTTCTTCACGTTAAAAAAAATAAATGAGTAAAATGAAGAGATGCTGAAACACTAACTGAGTTAGTTCTACGCAAAGCAGTGTCTGGACAGGGATATTCAGCTTTCCGAGACATCCTGAAGCTAAACTTGTACATGAAGCGAAAACATCTTCAAGGTAGATTTCCATGACACTTCTGTGTTGGACATAAACATAACCAGTAAGGACTGTCCAGCCTCCTAAGCACCGCAGAAACAGAATCGTTACCTTTCAGCCTTTCTTCAACAATATTTAGCTATCCAAAACTAATGGCCCGTACACAGTTCTGAACACCAGGAGTACACACATCTTCAGTAATAGTCAGTTCTTAGTATAAAGCTTAAAAAAAAATAAATATCCACTCTTGAAGTCAGAAAACATTATACCCCTAAGTCAGTCTCATATTGCCATTGCCAAACTCCTAACTCCTACGTTTAACTTCATCACTAGAGTCATGTTTCTTTTTGCCTTTTTCTTGATAAATAACATTTTCTGGCTATCCTGGTATACCTCCTCAAATCACCCCCTTTACCTAGATCATACTTATTGACATGCGGATGCCAAAGCTCAGCACCGTACTCTGGAAGTGATCCCTGTTGGCAGACCCAAAATAAATACTACTTTCCTCTTTCTGATTGTTACTTCCATGTCTCTGAGAATGGTATTTCCCCTGGGTGTTCCGGCATCCCAATGAGATTTGTGTTCAAGCAGTTATTTCCTGTCATCACAAGCTTTTCAAAGTCACTCTGTTCCAAGATGCAGGCACTCCTCTTTGAAGACTGACATACATTCCTTGTTCTTAAGATACGTGAGCTCACATCTCTTGGCTGGAAGGCTCCTTGGTCCCACCGTATCAAACGGATACCACTTCAATTCTTTTCTGTAAATCCATTGATAAAAATATCGAATGAGACTTCTTTAGAACTCCGCCACGGATAATCCCATCATATGAGAACTACCGTCTTCTATTTTTATTGTGGTTATCTGTTTTCCTAATATCGCTAATAAAGAATATGCCGATTTCCCATAATAAAAAATTAGCACATAATACAGCAGTCGAACAAATGCCTTACAGCAGGCGGTTGATGCTAGCAGCTAGATTTGTGACTTCATTAAAAGGAAATCAAGTGCACTTGGCAAGGTCTGCTCCTAAAAAAATTGCTGCATCTGAAAAGCATTTTTCAAATGACCGTATGCTTCTCTAGGCTTAGCTATGCATAAATATCCGTATCAAGCAATACAACATCTGTGTATCAAAATTAATTACCCTGGATTTCTTCAATTGGTAAGGATTTGGAAGTGCCAGAAAGCTGGATTTTGATTTAGTTAGCTTCCCTTCCTGACACTTGTCTAGTGACAATAATCATCAGCCATTTAAATTTTCACACATGAATTCAGAACTTGGTATCTTACCCTAGTTCAAAATCAGTCTTTCAGTATAAATGCTTCATAGATAACTTGGATGAAGAATTAAGCTCCCTCTATACCTACTTAAATGCTTTATTTGTGAACGTTTGGTAGATATGTTGATTCCCGAAATAATAATGCGATATCACAAATAATTCCAACAAGGCAGCAGAAAATATGTTTGTTTCCTCTCAGTTTTTTTTGTGCTTAACATTTTACAGTGACTACTTGGGGAAATTCAAATCAAGAACTGAAATGAAAGTATTTTCATGTGTCTCCTTAATTTCCAAATTTCAGAGTTTTATCCTTTTGAAAGAAAGTGTTCTGATTTAGTCATCTATTTTTTCCACATATGCTGTGCTTCTCCAAATCTTTCACTCAAATTCTACTTTTTAAAACAAAAAGCAAAGCACTCACATCCAATTTTAAGACTCCTCTGCCAATACCAGAGGAACTTCTGAAGTTCAGTGTGTATGAATACCGACTAAAACTGAAAGTCTTACCTAAATGTCATCCTAAGATTTCCTAACTGCATAATGGCACTCATTAAATAAAACCACCATCAAATCAGATATGAAATGGATATAAAAATGGTATTGTTGCGAAGCTAAAAATAGATATGTCCACTGTTAAGAAGTTTAGTTCTGAATTCTTTCTTACCCTGATGAAATAACTAAATACTAAATATTTTTTTAGGTAGGTACTAATTGGACACCTACCTTGGAAAGACAAAACCAGTGACCTGTGAAAGTTTTTGATAACTCTCTATTTTCTCTGGAAAGACAATTGGAAAATATTTCTAGTGGTTTAGAATGTTTTTTAAACTCTGTTTCTCTAAAGAAAAAAAATCTTGCTCATACAAAAACTACAGCGTGTTTACTCAGGCTGAAATCTAAAAATGGGATGCACCACAGCTGTGCTACTTCACTCTGACTGGAGGGAAAGTACGAAAAAAGTAACTAAAAAGGGTTTTTCACCCTAAAGTGTCTGTTACAGTCTTAAGACTTGAAAGATAATTAACCGAAGCGACCATGCAACATTCTAAAATGGAGTACTATTATATACATATTATTTTAGAAATAAAGTTAACCTGAAACTGACACCTTTACACTTAGTCACTTTTAGAAGGGAGATTTAATTAAGCTAACTAGGAAGAATAAAAAAGAATAAGCCTGAAAGAAAAGAGAAAGGATTATTGAATTCTAACTTCAGAAATCTGCTGCCCTGCAATGAATGCGTGATCCAAAAAGACAAGTAACTAAAAAAAACTACACTGGAGGAAAATGAAGAAAACCACTGAGATCATCTTTGAGAAACTGCCCAGTCAATTAAACTAGATCTCTGCTTTCCTATAGGGATCGCATTTGAAAAACTTATTTTTTATAATTTTTTCTTAATTTTCTTAAATGATACATACTTATTGTCAACATGACAATTTCCTTTGCAAAAAAGTATTTTATTTTCTGGGCTATTAGAAAATTAATCTGTGACAGTAAATTCAGGAGAAAATACAGACGAAGAGAAAAGCATGAATTCTATACTCATGGAACTTGCTAATATTTTTATACACACATACTCTTTGGCATGCACACAGTGCAAGTAAAACTTGGTTACAAGGGTTAATAACCATTTTGGGACATACGAAAGACAGTATGATCTCTGCTGTTACCTTACTCTGGTGTACTTCCTTTTTCGCTATTAGTGCCTTCTAGTGTGACGTAGACTTTTTTAAAAAAGGAGATGTAACAGTGACCCAAGAATAAGAGAGTCCGTTGGGCGCAGGCAGCACGCCCCCCGAATTACTTTAGGACTAGCACTTAGCTGGTTGAGGGGATGGCTGCAGGAGCAGAGCCTTGCCGGGGCTGCGGCCAGTAGGCAGCCCCAGGGCGAAGGAGAAGGGTGGCACCTGGCTGAGGTGGAGAGCAGACAGCATGTAAACATAGAATCATAGAATCACAGAATGGTTTAGGTTGGGAGGGCCCTTAAGGATCGTCTAGTCCCAACCCCCCTGGCCATGGGCAGGGACACCTCCCACTAGACCAGGTTGCTCCAAGCCCCGTCCAACCTGGCCTTGAACACCTCCAGGGATGGGGCAGCCACAGACTCTCTGGGCAACCTGGGCCACTGTCTCACCACCCTCACAGTCAAGAATTTCTTCCTGAGATCTCACCTAAATCTCCCCTCTTCCAGTTTGAAGCCATTACCCCTCATCCTGTCACTCCGTGCCCTTGTAAAAAGTCCCTCTCCAGCTTTCTTGTAGGCCCCTTCAGATACATCAACCTCTTTGGCCCCGTAGTTTACCGGGTAGGACTTCAGGGGTCTGGAATTATTTCTTTTGAAAAAAGCTACCTATCCATGTTTACAAAAACCTTTTCTCGTTTTCAGACCACATTTATGATCTTCCTCCAAGAGAGAAACCAGATACAAAGCGGCCTTCACCGGAGCAATTATGCAAACAAGGAACTACTGTAACCATGCTAATTGGAACAGGTTTTTTTCAGGCTGGCAGAACAGCTGACAGTAGAAACTGAACAATGACAGAATATAATGCCTGCTGCCAAACCCTGGCGTGTTAATTCATTAAAATCTTCTCTCAGGCAGATCTTGAACATGGTGTCTTTTCTGAAACAATAGCAGAATTCGCCTATAATCCTCTGACTGAACTGTGCACCTGGGTGCAGGTAGCCTCGCATGGAATTTGTGCTGACTGACAGAACCCTACCTGCCTGTCGCCAAAGCTGTCATCGCCTGTTTGCATTTCAAGTCACACGCTCACAAACGTAAACACTGTAGGTGGAACAGCTGGCCTGGACCTCAACGACGTCCTCATATTGGTCCACGCTACGCAACAAAACCGAAGACATGCCATCGCATGAAATCAATTTAGACATTTGTTTCAACTGAGGAGTTCTGTGCCCTTCAGCTCTTCCACTTCATGAGTTTATTACCGTTTTTTTATCCATCTTCCCCGGCTTGCTCAAACTCACAAATATATTCTAGTTGCAGCAAGGCACGGGTAAATGACTCCAGAGTCAGACCAGCACCGTATGTGCAACCACTGCTTTCCATAACTGCAAAAGAGCTGCTCCTCCTCCCCGCAACCAGTTACACATTCCCTTGTCTTGCATCGCTTTACAATGCAAAAATTTTGGCTGGGATAAAATAACACAGGTAAGATTACTCTTCCTCTTTAACCAAATTTGCATGCGAAACCTCTAAGCTTTTGAGACTGCCTGAGAGAGCTTTTTCAGAGACTCGACATTTCATTTTGAACTGTGGTACGTTTGTTTTCAATTTATGATTATTATTAAAAAGAAGGAGCTGATTCTTCCCCAGGCATGAAACAATGATATTAGCCAAGAATGTCACGAATACCAACACTTATTAGTTAAAAATGAAAAGGAGAAAAACTAAGCAGAAGGAAGAGCAAGCAGACTGCCAGGTGCTTTTGGAGTACCGAGCATATGTGTTTATTTAGAACATTCAGTGACATTACTAGTTTTTCTGATGACAAATTTCAAAAACGTACATGGGAAAAGAGGAACAAGATGGACAGGAAAATCCCTCCCCCCCTGCCCCCGAAGTCTCAGGTACAGCAAATATTCTTGTGAGAGATACCCTTGGCATATAATTCATAGAATGTCTGAAACACCCAGATACGACTCCTTAAAGATCAAGGAACTGCTCTGTTTCTACTGTTTCTAACGCAAGTAAACGGACGCCCCCCAAATATCTTTTTTTGCTTTCCATGAATGCTTGAGTAGAAATCATACAGTTCTAGAAACAAAAGGAGCAGAGCTTTCTGCATCTACCTATCGTTTCTATAGAAGAACAGAATCCCAAACACAAAATAAAACAGCATAAAGTAAGCGTCTTGGTAAAAACTCCATCGACATTGGTCTGTCTCATTTTGCAACATACGCTGTTAGATGAAATTCTTCTGCAGGTCTCAAAAAGTCATGAGCAGTACTGGAAATAACTCCTCCTACACACGGCTCAAAAAACCCCCAAACACCTGGCACAGAGAGCTCATTGATGGCAGAGCTATAGCTCAAAGGAGATGAGAACAGTACATGTTGCTGTCGGTGATCTACTGGGATATTACATCCCATGGCAGAATTAGAAAGGAGCACCACATTGTAAATAAATAGTCTTGCCTGGAGATATTTCCACTTGACTTCTCTGAGCTGCTACTTGTGTTTGTTATTTTGTATTTTCCCTCAATTTTCTAAACTGATATCTACCGTATAAAGCAATTGAATGTTCCTACCAATATTGGGATGCTTCAAGAGGCGACAGATTCTAGCTTCTCTTTCCAGTTTCTGGTGATCTGCAACAAAGGAAAGCAAAACAGTTGCTTTTAGTACGATGATTAACATAATTCAGTGCATTTGCTTTACAGAAGCAGAAAAATACATCATCTGACGCGATCTTTAAAAAAATACCTCTTTTATTTTAGATCCATTAACGTTTTGCATTCAAACTGTTTGTAACATTGAATTAGGTTACTGCATCCAACCACTTTGCTGATGGACTACCACGGGCACTGTTCCATTAGAAAAATCAAGCTGCCGATTTATTGGGGAGAACAGGAAATATTCCTGCCACGACCTATAATTATCAGGCAATAAACCACGTCACAACATTAACCAAAATAAGGACAACCTGAACCTCCAGCGTTGCCTTCAATCCTACCTGTTAACTGCTTTAACGATACCTAGGTGCGCCAAGGCACGCAGCTCGACACGTGGTAGCCCCCCCAACAGAGTGCCAGCGCTCGGGCCACCGCGCGCTCCCACCGCAATACCATGTTCCAGCAGCTTCCCATAACTAACGACCAGCCGTTATTATTTTCCCAGCGGGGCTAATCTGTCTCTCAAGCTGATTATTCATTAACCTGAAGACACCCCAAACATGTAGGTCCAGGTGTACCATCTGTTGGCTCCCCCTCTCCCAGCCACTTGGTTCTTTTTAACCCTCGGGCAGAGCAGCAGGCTGTAGGTTTGAACTCGTTCACCACCGAGCCCTAATGACACTTCTGGAGATAAAATGCTACTATTTGTGTCAAGCTCCATTTTACTCAAGCCGATTTTTTTTTTTTTTTAGTGTAGCACACTTTTATAACATTTGCTCCAAACACCGCCATTTATAGTACTACTCCTGCTGCATTTTGCTTAACATGAAATAACATAGTACTTGTTTCATATAATACATATGAGAATGTCAGGGGGGATGCATACATTATTTATAGTGGAAATAGCCGAAGGTCTTCAGGTATGTTGAAATGTCTAGTGTCAGGCAGTATAAAACACACACAGGTAAATCGAACAATAAGATATGTAATTTGGAGATAATAAAAATAGCCAGCTACTGCCTTCTATAATCCTGGAATTCCAACAGACTTCCAGCGCATTTATCTTCACTTTCTGCAACATGATTTCTATGGCTGCTAAGAATACTAAACTTCTGTCAAGAGGCAGAAAAGCAGCACAGACTCAATTTTATAATATTAGCTAAAAATAATTTTTCAAAATTAGAAGAGAAATAAACTGTAAAATGTTCTTGGAGATGAGGCTCTTTTGCTATTATAACTAGCTCCAATTTGATATCCAAGGGTATTAAAATAACCAATCCTTCACAGGGACTCAAACTTCAAATGTCACACAAGTAATTCGGGTTGTGCTATCTCTGCAATCCTAATTACCCGCATTATCTTTGAGAACACTCCTAATAACTGAAAAAGGAAATTCTTAACTGTCCCTCCACCCCATAAAAACAGTAGTCTGCACAGTAAGTTTTGACTTGAATAACCAGCAATTAGAGAATACAAAAAAGTTTAATCTACAAAAGAGTATTAGGCATCAAAATACTCCAGCAAGAATGAACTAGTTATCTGTTTTTGCAATGTAACTCTTACAGACCTATTATGGTACCTGTTCCCGTAATACCACCAGCATACTTAGGTTCTCTTTCCAAGCCGCTAAATCATAGCTCCTCTGATACCAGTTGGACATCAGAGTCTGTTGGACAAGAGTTAGAATTGGGTTCAAGAAACAACACCCTCTAAACCTGCTCCTCCCTGGTGCCCAAATACAGCAGCGCGATCCTGACATCCTCCTCTGAGCTGCTGCTTGACTCCACGCACTGCCTCAGCACTCCTCCTGTCACCTTTCCCTTCCGCGGCGAGTCCTCGAATCACAGAATAGTTTGGGTTGGAAGGGACCTCAAAGATCATCCGGTTCCAGCCCCCCTGCCATGGGCAGGGACACCTCCCATCAGACCAGGCTGCTCAAAGCCCCGTCCAACCTGGCCTTGAACACCTCCAGGGATGGGGCAGCCACAGCTTCTTTGGGCAACCTGGGCCAGGGTCTCACCACCCTCACACTCAAGAAGTTCTTCCTGTGATCTCATCTAAATCTCCCGTCTTCCAGTTTGAAGCCATTACCCCTCGTCCTGTCACTCCACGCCCTTGTAAAAAGTTCCTCTCCATCTTTCCTGTAGCCCCTTTAGGGACCGGAAGGGGCTTTAAGGTCTCCCTGGAGCCTTCTCTTCTCCAGGCTGAACCACCCCAGCTCTTTCAGCCTGTCCTCACATCCCCTGTTGAAGCCGACCACAATCCAGAAGCTTCTCCTTCCTAAATCAGCTGAGGGGTGACATGAAGACTTGGAGCCACGTTCAACCAGCAGGCAGTTACCAGGCTCTGTGGAAAGTGCCTTTCCAGCTCTACTCTTCCCAGTCACACGTTGGCTGATACTCCTTTTGGAGAATTTAATCTCAATATAGATCAGCAGAGTCGCCCTGAAAGTGGGAGAACTAAATTCTACACAGATGGCAGTGCCAACAGAAGGGAGACGGGGTGGCACAGCGCCACAGCGAGGGTGGCCACCAGCTTCTGCTGCTGCCAAAAAACCCCGTCTCAGGAAACCGCAACTTTGCTCTCCTGAAGATCACTCTGGCTTCAAGTAATTGTCCTCAATTAACGAGCGCTGGTTTTTCGGTAATTCACTTCATCCGTCCAACTGTTCGAGGCATAATCGGTAAAGACTTCAGTAAGCGCAATTAATGGTGTCAACAGAGAGTTCACCGACAAACAGCAATGAATTTGAATGCAAGAAGGGCTGTAAAAAGTATAGCTTTCAAGTACTGCAACAAATTCTAAATTAGGACAACTTCAAGATATAGGGGAGGGAGGGACATATTGTCATTACCCACCAAATTTTGGGCGTTAAAGCCAAGCAAATCCATACTTGCGACGCAAGCGCTACCGAGCAGCTCCGGCAGAAGGGATACTAGGAGAGGGATGCCAAAGCCCTGCTCCGAGAAGAACAAAGTGCCAGGTTTCACAAAAAAAACCAAAAACCAAAAAACCCCCTAAAACAAACAAAAAAGACAACCCCCCCCCAAAACAACACACACCCCCAAAATGAAAAGAAGTAGTAACCATAATAGGATTGCCCAGCGACATAATTTTTTTTGCAGAAAATATAAGCAGCATTTGTATAGGGCCTTTTCATGAATCGAGAGGGAATCTAAATCAGCGAACCACTGACTGCAAAAATAGACAGCCGAAATTGTATTTGGCATGAATGTCAAGGAAACACCAAAATACTCTGGGCACAGCTGTCAGTAACAGGAAATAGGAGGACATTGATAGATATATGATGTAAAACCAAATATAAAGGCACATTATTTACTTTTACATCCTCTGAAAGTAAAAGATTTCCAAAGCCAAATAATGACAAAGTAGGCACCAATTCAGTAGTAGAGATCAAGGCAAACCCACGGAGTTCTGCTGCTCTAGCAATTCTCTCTACAAAAAAGGAAAAAAACAGTCGCAATGCAAAACCTCAACCTTCACAGGCAGAATTATTAAAAAAATAAATACAGAAACATATAGCAAATATACTCGCTCGGAGAAATCCAAGTATTTGGTTTCTACATTGCAAATCTAAGTTAATGTGTTGACATGAAAAAAATGTATCAATTTATTAGAAAAATAAGCACTGTCCTGCAATACGTTTGAAATAATTAAGCCAGAGTAATAATTTTTGAAGGCAAACAAGACACTGCTTAAGCATCTTTAAATACCAATTATATTAGAAGGGAGCTCTTCCGTGTATTTTCCCCTCTGTTAAGGATGCTAGTCTCATATTTTTTTCATACTTAAAAAATACACAAATAAAACACATAAAAAGCTAGCCGTTTTCATTCAAATCATACCAATGAAGACCTATTTTTTAATACAGTATTCTTTGCTAAAATAAAAGTTTCCAAGACTTTTTGAAGCCCACAGAGATATACAGCATAACTCAGTTTGTTTTCTCTACAATAACTGTACTCTTTTAAACAAAGTATGTGACCATTAAATTACAAGATTTACTATGATGCACCTAGAATAAGCATCACAAATTTCCCAAAATACTAATTTTGGAAAATATAGCTGTTTGGGATGTAAAAAATATGCTACAATCGAAATACGGTACTTTAACCCTTAAATAAAATTATCATGTGTCACAAAAATTGCATGGTAAGGTTAGTTCTGAAAATACTAAGAAATGAACAAGTTTAGAAAAAGTTGCTATGGATGACAACTCTTAGAGTCAATAAATTAGCATCAGATGTTGAAAGAAAATTAAAAAGCTCAATCCTTACTGCAAAGCATCAAAGTAGTCAGATATGTATGTTTAAAAGAGCTTTAACAACAGATTTAAAATAAAACATAAAAAGCAAACCCCATCTTTAAAACAGTTGGCACTTCAACTTTGTAAAATGCTTTTTAAATCTGGAGGAAAAAAAACAAGAAAGGAAACTTCTTTACTTTTTCTGTAATTTGTACTTCCCAAGATTTTCAGTCAACTTGAACGATAAGAACAATTGAATCAATTCTACTTATGTTAACAGCTCCGATTATTTTTATGCTCTTTTAAGAAGTGTGCAGCCTGCTGCCCAGAGGCACAGTTCTTGAGCTAGTCACCGCTCGCCAACTGAACCATCGTAATTCTCCGCAAGGCCTCAAAGCCTACGCCACCTGCCTGAGAAAATTTGTCAGCTTAACCCTCTTCCGTGTTTACTTTATAGCTAATTTAAAGAAAAAAAAAAAAAAGTAATTTTACATTTCAGAAGTTCAAAATATATATATATATAAATAAATTAAAAATCTGCGAGATAAGCTCAAAGTTCTTTTATAAACTTAATCTCTTCCACTGAGGTTTTATGTTAAGTTATAATTATGTTATGATTTTTAAATTCAGCTGCAGCAAGTCTGAAACACAAGCAGAGCCATATACAGTTACAGCGCCTTAATGCCCATCAGCTTTGGCTGTAACTTAATCATGGGTTGACCAAGTGCCATATTATACACAGCACGCAGGCAGACGATCTGAAATGCAAACTAAACTAAGCTTGTTTTAGAAGAAACACGGAAATACGATCAGTACCTCGGGGGAAAAAAAAGAATAAAAAAAAATCAAGGGACTACTGGTCCTTTGGCACAAGACGTCTCTCGCTGGTGCACCACCAGCACTACTTTGGAAGACTATTCTGCACTACCTCGACCTGTATCTACAGGATGAGCCAGCAGAGCTAGAAACCTGGGAGGTGTCCGAGAGTCTTCTGTGAAGTGCTAAATCCATCCCACGTCCATGCTTCAGGAATGACACGGCTGTAATAAAGCACTTAATCTCCAACTCTGAATACAAACACTTGATATTTCTTTGCTATTAACTGCTATACCACGGCTTCTGAACGGACACCGTTTATGATTAATTCCTCACGCACGCTAAACATTTTCGTTGGCCATTTAACTGTAATCATACTAGACCCAGAGCGAGCAGGTGGGCACCACCCGGGTAAGGCAATCTCGAGTACTAACCCATGCAATGCATGACAAACACGACAGAAATGTTCCTCCCGCTCTGATGGACAGGCAGTAAATTAAACAAGATGAAAAAAACCAGACAAGTAAACAGTACTTCACAATTGACTAGACTGAAATAAACTCTCAAATGACAGAGCATAAACTAGATGGAGCTCGTTCATTTAACCGAGAACAACTTAGCGAGCCTAAACCTGCAAGATTCTGGCAGCCCTTGGCTCCCAGTGATGTCACTGAGATTTTACCATCAACTGCATATAAAAAAAATATGTATCTGCACACGTCCATGTACTGAAATACTTTGAAGCGATGGCCACCGTAACTGAACAACGTACTTATAGAATCAAAGAATGGTTTAGGTTGGAAGGGACCTTAAAGACCATCCAGTCCCACCCCCCTGCCCTGGGCAGGGACACCTCCCACCAGACCAGGTTGCTCCAAGCCCCGTCCAACCTGGCGTTGAACACCTCCAGGGATGGGGCAGCCACAGCTTCTCTGGGCAACCTGTTCATTTATTCAACTACATAAATAATTCTCCTTGCGTCCTGAACTTCACATCGCTAACTCTGATGCTTCAGCTAGTACATTTCTCTCAAAAAAACACATTTCCCTCCTAAGTTAATAAACCAAGACCATTTCGTAGAGACAAAGCTTCACATTGTAGAGCCTGTCAATTAAAAGCACCCAGGGAATGCAATCGTCATCACGCTTTCAGCTTAGGTGTCAAAGGAAGGACGTGCCTGGCGTGTCGTATGCCCACAGTATTCCGTCAGAGGTGGCTGTGGCTGTGCAGACTGCTTCAGACTGTGCCATAAAACAAGGGGATAACTCACGAAACGATCACGTTCTAGTAAAAGGCTAAGGAGCGCACCACGCTGACAGAAGGTTAATATTCAGCTCTCGTTGACAGACATAATGGTGTGCTCAAATAACAAATACTAGAGCTGAACATCTTCAGGTATGAAGTAGGCTAAATTGTTACGGCACGGTTTGAGAACGGTAACTGTATTGATTAAAAAAGCACGCCTGGTATTTTTGTAAATCCCAATAAAAACACCTTACTTAGATACGCTGCTGGATGCACTGCAATACATGAAGCTTACATCATCACCGTTATTATTACTGATCGCATAATAGTCCCAGATTTTCACCCCAAATTTAACTCGTATATTGACTGGCGCCAGTAAGGCGGTATCTGGTGTCACGTAAATTATAACAATGAGCTCTCTGCATTTACCTCATTCAGCTGCTTGTGTCAGAGTGGCTGTTATTACACCCGTTATAAAAGGAGATGCCAAGTGAACGCAGGTACCTCACACCACGCACATTGTGCCATGAGGCAGCAGAAAAAGCATTAAAAACTCCCCGAGTCAGGGATTTAAGCGGACATTAAGGTCCAGAAGATCACAGCTGCACTTCCAAAGAAATCAAGTAACCCTTAGCGTTGTTAGAGGAGTGTCAGAAACCTTCCGAGTAAGTCAGCGGTACGTAAGGTTTTTTTGGGGGAACCAAATGCAAATGGAACCTCATGGGGTACCCGAGATGACGACTCGCCTTTAAAGTCCGCAGGTTTCTCCTACGTGTTTCAGGAAATACTGCGTTCCTTCCTTCCCCCCCCGCTCCCCCCAGCTTATTTACAAGCACGTCCAACTGCAAACGGTGTACGTAAATATCTATTTCTGTTACCCTGTTTTCAGCCAGGTTTCGATTACTGGCCATCCGAAGGTGAATGTCAAAGGGCAGGTCAAACCGAAATACTTCCAGCGCTCAGCTCCCAAACATGCGAAGGGTGAGAAGGTGCGCCGCTGCCCCAGGAGCCGATTAGGAAAGAAGTGTCCTGCCCACAGCCAGAGGAATGACCTGGCGGGCAGCAGAATCCCACCAGTGCCGAGAAAGTTTGTGACGGCGCCTAGCATTAAAACATTTAAACTATAACAAGTATTGGAGGAAAAGCTCCGGAAGAAAATAAATTCGGTAGTAGGTCACTTACTAAAAACAAAAAGTTAATTCCTCTCGTAATTCATCAGCTAAAACTGTGTTCACCTGTCAGTATGAATAGAGAAAAATGATCCTCAGTAAGAGGAAGCCAAGCTCTAAAGCCAAACATATAATAAAAACGGAACACGCAAGTACATTTATATACTTGCTTCCTTTGCTCTCATTTAATTACCTTTACTTGATTACAGAAAGGTCTCCTACACTGTCTCCATAAGAAACCGCAAGAAAATTAAATGAAAAATCCAAATAAGAAGCTCAAAAAAGCAGCAAAGCAAATGCAGAAGGAGGGATGCTCTATAAATTCTAGGTTATTTTATGAAAGCAAGTCTCCATTTGTGAACAATGGCATCTGTCACAGCAACAGCCAGTTATCAAGATTGGAAAAAGATCATAGCCTGTGAAACACTGATACAATCAGAAAGAAGGCAGCAACCAGAATAATACAGTTTTATTAATGGAAAAAACCTTGCAGCCAGCTACAAATAACTTTAATGTGACACGTAGCCAAGAAAAAGAAAAAAGGAAAAAAAAAAAACAAGAAAAAGCTCTAACGCACTGAACCATGAAAAATTCAGCCTTTACAATAACTAATGAAATTCTGTGAAACCTGAAACAAACAGAATATGGATGTGTAAAATTTGGGGTACTGACAGACCGTATGAATGTGTAGACTTGAACTAATCCTAATTCATATGATGATATTCTAATAGACCAAAATCTCATATTACAATGTACGACGTCTGCATCAGAAAATCAGGCTGTCTGTCTAGAGTTTATATTAGGTAGGCAAATAAAGTAGAAATTGTTTAAGTGGTATAAAAATTTACTTTTTTTACAAAAACTTATATACATAGACTATACCTGTTTCTTGGATTAATTCATAATGTATTTTATAATGAAAGAGGGATATAATTAATGTCTTCAGCATAAATCTCTTCTATTAGTGTGATGGTTCTTAATCCGAAGTGCTGATCCTGCACGACCACCCAAATTGAGTTTATCACCGTGGCCGAAATGTCTACCCCTCACCACCTATCGACATAGGTATCTAAAATTCAAACTTCTCCAAAGCAAAGCCTCTTTCTAACAATAATCTGCAGTAACTTTTGTCGTTTCCCTGTTGTTGTGTCGTTATTAGAGCTTGCAGTCCCCAGCGAACAATGGAAGTGCATCTCCCCCGTGATAACTTTTACATCTTTGGCCCCTTCCCTTGTCTGTACATTCCTTTTTTTCCCCAGTATTGACTGGATATATTATTATTCAGTGTGAGATGCTGTATGTTTTCTCCCACAGCTTGCTTAATCTTTCTGAGGATGGTCTCTACAAGCTGCTTCCTACTCTTCACAATACAATTCAACGCTTTTCAGGTTTTTTCCATGGTTTTTCTTTAGATAGCTAAAGGAAGAGAAACCAAGGACCCCTAAGTCCCAAGAGGCTCTTCAGACTGCACACCTTAAAGCCCACCCCAGACCACCTTGGCCCTGTTACATTCTGCCATGGAAATCAGAAGACGACTGCAGGAATTCTGACAGCAGGATGTGCTAGGGCACAGCTGTACTTCTTTCTTGCATTAGTATTATTTTGACTCAAAAAAGATTTGCTTTTGCTTACTCTCCTTCACAGAAAAACAAAGCTTCTATTAAGAGGAAACGTGATGCATTAAAATCTCTCTTCTCTTTGTGCTTTTTCTGTTTCTATAAGAATTTAAAAATGCGTCATCGCAGAACATAACCTCTAGGCAGTAAAATCTTACCAGAATAAGTTCTTCTATCTTAACAAGGGAGAGATCAAGACACTATTCCCTGAGACAAAAGGTGCCTAAGGCCTTTGAACTGATAGCGAGCCAAGCGTCAGAGACCTCTGAGCCTGCTTAGGAGACCAAGCCCTTTGGTAGAAGCTTAAGCCGTGCTCCACGTAATTTCCAGGCGGTTCGGTTGCCAGGTAGGACCTACCCACCCAACCTTTTAGCGGTTTCTGGGTTGTGCAAAGACATACCCGACACCTGGTAAAATTTAGGCAGGTAGCTGCTGAATGGGAATTTTCATGGGAACAACACAGGTGCAAGGCACCCGAGGTCGCCTTACACCCCGTGTCAGATCTGACCCTTGCTCGCTACACACGGGACCTTGGTAAAATTCAGGGTTTAGAACTGAAAAACAGCTTAGCGGGTCTGGGAATGATTCCCTGAGGAACAAAACCTTTTCTTTGTGCTCCTCTATCACAGGAGCGCCAGATTTTTTTAACCTATGTGAGGAAGGGAGGCACCTAAGCGGGCTGCGACTCTCCCCACCGACTTGCGCAGTGCATGGTCATTGACATACGTTCCAAGCCATGCAACAAGGACACGGCTCCGAAGATCTCCCAGCCCAGCGCATCTAGAGCTGCTATAGACGTTCAGGCCACGACCTCTCCTGCTTTGCACAGGTTCCCTGTATTCTTCTTTTTTATTAAATCATTCAAAAGAATGTATCTCCCCAAAGTAGAAGTTCTGGGGCCAGTTCATAGGCTGCACTGACACCATTAAGTGCCAAGAAAATGCAGATTTCCTGCCCTCTTCCCACAGCAGCGGCAGAGCCTGGCCGTACGTGGGAACAGTAGGCAGACCACGCATCCCGATGAGGGTTTTCCAAACTTTCCTCTCTCATTGCTGAGGAAGAAAAAGGACTGGCTGGAACCAGTCTATGGATGACGTTGCTACAATGCAGCGGCATGGATAAAGCTAATCGAGCTCTCCCTTGAGAAATAAATGCGCTGCGTGTAGTAAAAATATGTAAAATTGAAACGTTAAGATTAGGATAAACCCTTCCACGTATGCAGATTCTAGGCCAAAAAACCACAGAGCTGCAAAATTTTCTGTGGGGAAAAAAACCCAACCAAGAACATCAAAGAAAGCTCACCTTTCAGTACTACCAAAATGTCAAATGTGATGCCTGGGTGACCTGAAACAGCAGACATATTCTTTCTACACAATTTTCCTTAGCAGTTATGCAAACCAACTCTTTGTCATTCAGTGGGGGAGACACACAGGTTAACAGAGCACTACAACTTCCCCCGCACCACCCTGATTTTGTTGACTTCTCTGACAACTACACAGAGCACAATGAAGTATTCAGAAGAGTTACAGGGCTCGTAGAAAGAGCTTTAAACTAGATTTGAGGGGGAAGGGATAAAATCAGGCTCGCTAGAGATAAGCCTGAGGGCAGCATGCCAATGTTTGAGGGACGGTGTGCTAGCCAGGTCCTTCGTTCTGCCGTCTCAGTGGAGGCAGGGCATGCAGATCCACGCGGCAGCAAAGATACATGGGTTATTGATGCCTTAGAAACCACAGCAGCGCCTGAGAATGGTTACATGGGAATTAGGGCTTCTCCCCCCAAAAAGGTGGCAGGATCAACAGCGCAACTGAAGTGCACCTGCACCAATGCACGCAGCACGGGCAACAAATGGGAGGAGCTAGAAGCCATGGTGCAGCAGGAAAGCCATGATNCCATTGTGCAGCAGGAAAGCTATGATATAGTTGCCATCACAGAAACGTGGTGGCATGACTCGCGTAACTGGAGTTCTGCAATGGATGGCTATGAACTCTTCAGAAGAGATAGGCAAGGAAGGAGAGGCGATGGGGTAGCCCTGTACGTTAGGGAGTGTTTTGATTGTCTAGAGCTTAATGATGGTGACAATAGGGTTGAGTGCTTATGGGTAAGAATCAGTGGGAAGGTCGACAAGGCAGATATCATGGTGGGAGTCTGTTACAGACAACGCAATCGGGATGAAGAGGCAGACGGAATATTCTATAAAGAGCTGTGAGAAGTTTCACAGTCGGTAGCCCTTGTTCTCATGGGGGGCTTCAACTTACCAGAGGTCTGCCGGAAATACAATACAGTGGAGAGGAAACAGCCTAGGAGGTTCCTGGAGTGCGTTGAGGTTAACTTCCTGACACAGCTGGTGAGTGAGCCAACTGGGGAAGGTGCCCTGCTGGACCCATTGCTTATAAACAGAGAAGGACTTGCGGGTGATGTGACAGCTGGATGCCATCTTGGGCATAGCGATGACAAAACGATAAGAGTTTTCAATTGTCGGAGCAGTAAGGAGGGGGGTCACCAGAACTGCTACCTTGGAGTTCCAGAGGGGAGACTTTGACCTGTGTAGGAGACCGGTTGACAGAGTCCCTTGGGAGGCAGTCCTGAAAGGCAAAGGAGTCCAGGAAGGCCAGGCATTCTTCAAGAAGGAAGTCTTAAAGGTGCAGGAGCAGGCTGTCACCATGTGCCAAAAGACGAGTGCAGGGAAGAAGACCAGCCTGGTTGAACAGAGAGCTTTGGCTGGAACTCAGGAAAAAAAAGAGAGTTTATGACCTTTGGAAGAAGGGGCAGGAAACTCAGGAGCACTACAAGGAGGTCGTGAGGTTACCCAGGGAGAAAATTAGAAGGGCCAAAGCCCAAATAGAACATAATCTGGCTACTGCTGTAAAAGACAATAAAACACGTTTCTATAAATACATTAGCAACAAAAGGAGGGCTAAGGAAAATCTCCATCCTCTGTTGGATGCAGGGGGAAGCGTAGTGACAAAGGATGAGGAAAAGGCTGAGGTACTTAATGCTGCCTTTCCATCAGTCTTTAATAGTAAGACGTGATGTTCTACAGGTACCCAGCCCTCTGAGCTGAAAGACAGGAGATGGGGAGCAGAAAGCCCCCATAATCCAAGGGGAAATGACCTGCTACACCACTTAGACGCACACAAGCCTATGGGGTCAGATGGGATCCGCCCGAGGGTACTGAGGGAGCTGGCAAAAGTGCTCACCGAGCCACTTTCCATCATTTATCAGCAGTCCTGGCTAACCAGGGTGGTCCCGGTTGATTGGAAGTTAGCAAATGTGACGCCCATCCACAAGAAGGGCTGGAAAGAGAATCTGGGGAACTATAGGCCTGTCAGTCTGACCTCGGTGCCTGGGAAGGTTATGGAGCAGATTATCTTCAGTGCCATCATGCAGCATGTACAGGACAATCAGGTGATCAGGCCCAGTCAGCAGGACTTTATGAAAGGCAGCTCCTGCTTGACTAACCTGATCTCCTCCTATGACAAGGTGACCCACTCAGTGGATGAGGGAAAGGCTGTGGATGTTGTCTACTTGGACTTTAGTAAAGCCTTTGACACCGTTTCCCACAGCACGCTCCTGGAGAAACTGGCTGCTACGCTTTGCTGGGTGAAAAACTGTCTGGATGGCCGGGTCCAAAGAGTTGTGGTGAACGGAGTTAAATCCAGTTGGCGACCGGTCACAAGTGGTGTTCCCCAAGGCTCAGTACTGGCGCCAGTTCTGTTTAATATCTTTATTAATGACCTGGACAAGGGGATCAAGTGCACCCTCAGTAAGTTTACAGATGACACCAAATTGGGCAAGGAGTGTTGATCTGCCTGAATGTAGGAAAGCTCTACAGAGGGATCTGGACAGGCTGGATTGATGGCCCAGGGCCAACTATATGAAGTTCAACAAGGTCAAGTGCCGGATTCTGCACATGGACAACCCCATGCAGTGCTACAGGCTTGTGGAAGAGTGGCTGGAGAGCTGCCCGGCAGAAAAGGACCTGGGGGTGTTGGTTGACAGTTGGCTGAATATCAGCCAGCAGACTGCCCAGGTGGCCCAGGCGGCCAACAGTATCCTGGCCTGTATCAGAAATAGTGTGGCCAGCAGGACTAGGGCAGTGATCGTCCCCCTGTCCTCAGCACTGGTGAGGCCCCACCTTGAATACTGTGTTCAGTTTTGGGCCCCTCACTACAAGGAAGACATTGAGGTGCTGGAGCGTGTCCAGAGAAGGGCAACGGAGCTGGTGAGGGGTCTAGAGCACAAGTCTTATGAGGAGCGGCTGAGGTAACTGGGGTTGTTCAGCCTGGAGAAGAGGCTGAGGGGAGACCTTCTTGCTCTCTACGGCTACCTGAGAGGAGACTGTAGCCAGGTGGGGGTCAGTCTCTTCTCCCAAGTAACAAGCAATAGGACAAGAGGAAATGGTCTCAAGTTGCACCAGGGGAGGTTTAGATTGGATATTAAGAAAAATTTCTCCACAGAAAGGGTTATCAAACATTGGAACAGGCTGCCCAGGGAAGTGGTTGAGCCACCATCCCTGGAGGCATTTAGAAGATGTGTAGATGTGGTGCTTAAGAACACGGTTTAGTGGTGGACTTGGTAGTGCTAGGTTAACAGTTAGACTTGAAGATCTTAAAGGTCTTTTCCAACTTAAACAATTCTATGATTCCAGGTATCATGCAACATAAATAGTTGTGGTTTAAGGGTATATTGTGTAAGAGGAATAGTGTTGCAACAGTGACTTGCTTGAAGTCCAGGAATGCGGTTTATACACAATCTAACTGCATCAAATAAGTTTTTTAAACTCTCTCTGAGCAAGTGCTAAGGCTCTGGAAGCAGTCCAGTTCTATTTCTTAGAACTGATTATTTCTGTAAGTTGAAGTCATTCGTGGAGACCAACAGTATTACCAAGGCCCTGATTGAGCTGACAGATAATTTACAGACCTTTAGCGCTTTGGAACCTACTCATTTTCAGCCTACAAGAGAAAACAAGAACCACATTTATTCATAACAGTACAGCACGCAGCCCTTTGAATTTTCCATTACTGAGCTCATGGTACAGAAATGCTCACAGATAAACCTTACTTACCCCTCTCCACTACTCTTAGAGAAGGTAAATGCTAAGGAATAAGGTCCTTCAATTCCCAAAAGCACTTCTTTCGAAATGAATGCTCTAGCATTCACTACCCGCTCCTGGGGAAACACTTGAAAAAAGAGTCTTTACTTATTCCTCTCTTCCTAGTATTTATAGCTAAGAAAGTGGGACATTCTTTTAATAAACAATTAAGACACTAACAGTACTTATCTGCCCCACCCCTCCTCATGCTTCCTGAACAGGAGGACACACCAGGTGTTCATTGTTATAAAGACATCTTTTCCACGGATACCCGGGTCCATAATGGATAAGAGTATGAAACAACAATAGCAGAGCCCATTCTTTTATTAGGCTATTGCTCAGAAGCATCAACGGACCAGAAATCAGGGCACAGAGTACGCCTCCAGTTATTTCTGTGGCTACGCTCGCATACACACTTCTCTTCAATCAGGCTTCTGAATATCAAGGAGAAGCAAAATATATTAATCCAAGAGGCTTTGAAAAATAATGAATAAACCCCACACCTGTTGATTTTCAAATTCTGCCCCAGGGCATGAAGAAAACAAAAGGCACATTTGTGCTCAGCCGTGAAGGCCGCCAACAATAGCCGTTTCCAGTTGGCTGATGCTCCTGTAGGGCTTTCTTCCACTTCCCACCCACTTTCTGTGTTAATATTGTAACGTTCATAGTGTGTGTGAATTCGATAAACAGATGCAGAGACTTCACTCCTACCTACAAAGCACAGATTACAGAGTCAGAGATGGTACAAGCGTCTTCAGGCCACGTTAGCCCTGATTTCTCCGACAACTATGCCCCCCAAAAAAGTGCAGGATATTCCTGCGTTTCTTCTCTTTCTAGCACTGCTGCTGAAATTGAGAAGCACATCATTGACTTTAAAGTGAGGTGACAAAAGGAGTGAAGAGAACATGCGACATTAATAGCAAAGCACTGAGCCAAGAAGATTTTTATACTTTTTTTTTTTTAAATGATTTGTGTTTAATGATGTCCAAAATGAACAGACAGAAGAGACCAACAACATGATTACAAGAACGCAGACTGGATTTTACTCAAATATTGAGAACCTTTAAACATTTCTTAAAAGCAAGCATTGACATGGCGCTGAGTTCAAGCTGACAAATCCTAATTTTTCTTTTACCCCCTCCCCCCCTTTTTATACTCTAATTTGCTGTGGATCTGAACAGCCAGCTGGTGATTCACTCACTTCCCTCTTCTGAGAGAAGTCACTTAGAAAAGCAAGAAGAGCATTAGTAAATGCCCAAAACCGCTTCATTGTCCCAGCAAGTCACATGGGCACGAGTGAAAACAACTTTAAATGAGAGTCCCTAGAGAACAAAAAGCAGTTATTGTTTATCTGCATTTTACCTATTTCTGGGTTAAATGCCCTCATCAGGTTAGAGGAGGTAAAGCTCCACTTTCAAAAATGATATACATACATTTATGGTTTATGTATTATATTAAAAATATATGCCCAATTATATATATTTTATATGTATTATGTATTTTAGATATTCAATAAACAGTATATCTACTGAAATTAATATGCTGTAAAACTCTTCAGTGCCGATGCAAACAGAAAGGCCCTGAGAGCCAGTAAGTGCAAGTTTGATCACTCAGTCACCACCAACTGTTTGCCAACCAATCTTCACCTGACATTTAACTCTGTCTACTGTGTGTCCCATCATCTCTCCTCTGTATCACCTCTTTTATTCTGATCTTCGGTCCAGTGCTGCATCTTGTACCATGTGCCTAATACATCTTCACGCAAGACCTACCTTTGCCTTAACAGGAAAACCTGAATGCACTTTTCCTAGAATCATAGAGTAGGCTGGTTTGGAAAGGACCATTAAAGACCATNGAGTCCCTCCCCAGCTTTCCTGGAGCCCTTTTAGGGACTGGAAGGGGCTCGAAGGTGTCCCCGGAGCCTTCTCTTCTCCAGGCTGAACAACCCCAACTCTCTCAGCCTGTCCTCGCAGCAGAGGGGCTCCAGCCCTCGCATCATCTCCTTGGTCCTCCTCTGGATCTGCTCCAACAGGTCCATGTCCTTCTGATGTTGGGGCCCCCCAAGCTGGAGGCAGCACTGCGGGGAGGACTCACAAGATCGGAGTAGAAGGGCAGAACCACCTCCTCCCGTCACCTAGTGGCCACAAAAAGCTGGGCTCGTCCGGGATTTGAACCCGGGACCTCTCGCACCCTAAGCGAGAATCATACCCCTAGACCAACGAGCCGCTATACATGCCTTTTTGGCTCCTCTCCTTACTACCTCTTTTTGTCTCTACAGCAGTAAATTTTCCTCTGACTCAAACTTGCAAATTCCCACAACCGCAATTAGGGTTTGGCAACAACCCTACGTGCAAGACCTGAACGTATTTAAAAGTAGAACAATAAGGCTTCTTTTAAGACAGACCACTTTTTTTTTTTTTTTCTGCCCCTATCGTCTCAGTTTCCCACCTCTGGCTGGAACGCTGCAACTTCANTCCATGTCCTTCTGATGTTGGGGCCCCCCAAGCTGGAGGCAGCACTGCGGGGAGGACTCACAAGATCGGAGTAGAAGGGCAGAACCACCTCCTCCCGTCACCTAGTGGCCACAAAAAGCTGGGCTCGTCCGGGATTTGAACCCGGGACCTCTCGCACCCTAAGCGAGAATCATACCCCTAGACCAACGAGCCGCTATACATGCCTTTTTGGCTCCTCTCCTTACTACCTCTTTTTGTCTCTACAGCAGTAAATTTTCCTCTGACTCAAACTTGCAAATTCCCACAACCGCAATTAGGGTTTGGCAACAACCCTACGTGCAAGACCTGAACGTATTTAAAAGTAGAACAATAAGGCTTCTTTTAAGACAGACCACTTTTTTTTTTTTTTTCTGCCCCTATCGTCTCAGTTTCCCACCTCTGGCTGGAACGCTGCAACTTCACACAGTGCAGCCTCCCCCAACTCTTCTCTCCCCTCATCTGGCACCGCAAACCAGCTGCTCCCCACCGCTTTTGCCAGGAGAACCTCTGGCAGTCCCTCCAGTGACTTGTCACTTTTTGCCTGATGTTTATATACCAGGTTTTGAAAGCCCTTCACATTTTGGCCTCGCAGCCCTTTGCGCTCCACATTTTCCCCTTCCATCCCTAAACAAATGGACGTCCTTTATCTGGCATGCTAGGAACTCTTCCTTTACTTCACCACTGCCATCCTCACATTTTTTTGGTTCTCAATTTTAAACTGTATCTCTAATTTTTTTTTTTTTTTAATTCCTGCTGATAAATATCCAAGTGCACAGAGTGTTTCTCATTTTGTCCAATCTCTTCTGTTTTCTGCAGATTTGTTTACTTTTTTTTAGCCTTCTCAGTCACGATTCATGTTTGAGCAGTTCAGACATTAAACATGACAAGTTATATTCCAGAACATGCAAGCTTCATAGAATGGTTTAGGTTGTAAGGGACCTCAAAGATCATCTCGTTCCAACCCCCATGGTCAGGGACACCTCCCACTAGACCAGGTTGCTCCAAGCCCCGTCCAATCTGGCCTTGAACACCTCCAGGGATGGGGCCTCCACAGCTCCTCTGGGCAACCTGGGCCACTGTCTCACCACCCTCACAGTCAAGAATTTCTTCCTGAGACCTAATCTAAATGTCCCCTCTTCCAGTTGGAAGCCACTACCCCTCGTCCCAAGCCTACTCCGCTTACTCCCAGCAGGAGTTGAAGCAGAGGACGCATCTAAGCGGACCAAAAGCACCGACACTGCTTCAGCACAACATGCTTCAGCCAAAGGGCACCTTCCATTTTTCAGCTTTTACAGAGGAATACGTAACAATTCAGCCACTGGAGTTTCAGGGTGCTTACCAGCAATTTGAGAGGTGTGGAGAATGAGATGAAAGGCGAGCGATTTGAAGAAAACTCTAAATGCTTCAATACATTCAGCTTCTGAAACTAATACTGAAGTCGCTTGTAACTACAAAGCGCTGCTGAATCAGCACTTTAGTTCCACGAAGCACCTGCCTGAAAGCCATTCTATACCCATCCCCTTGTGCCAACAGGCGGGAAAGCTACGGGATGTATCCACAAAAATCACAAATGTGGTTTCCTGGTTCCGTCAGAAACGCCTGAAGTAAAAGGCATTTTATTTACAGTTGGCACGTAGAGCTATGGGAAAGGAGAGCTTCATCCTACGCCGGGGGGACGGACACACTTCAAACCTGGTCAGCAGCTTAATGACCGGTTGCTTTTAAATGGAGCTCGATAAATGTATTAGATTTGTAGAGCACGGCCGTCTGATGGCTGTTATATTAAGTATCGAGGTTTTTATTTTCCAGTCCTATGTTCCGACATGGCAAAAATGAAGCAAAGTCAGTCTGCAAAACACTAACTCCTTGAGTACTTGCTCCCACGTTATTTTCACGCAACCAGCACTGAGAACAAGCACTACGTACCCCCCTCCTGCACCAGTAGCTCGAAACCATAATTAGGGACACATTTTTCCCATTTCTTAAGTCATTTCCTGCAGAAAGCTGCAGTAAGTTTGCAGGAAACAACAGCATTTGGGAAAAACTTCTGAGGAACTCAAAGTCAGTTCAGAAAAATACATCACATGTCAGAGATGCCTGGGGTTTCAGGCGTCGTCTCGGCAGTCTAACAAGCACTGAAGCATCCGCTTTGCCCTCAAATACTTCCCTGGAGAGGGATGGGCTTAAGGACATAGTCGAATGCCTTGCTGGCCCTACAGACCCCATCTGGAAGAGGAATAGTTCAACCCATTAAATCCGTTAAGAGCATTATAAACTCTGACCAGACTTTTGTTTGACAACTAAAATTCTGAAGGCACCTTCAAGCATCTAGGTTTCTAAAATAATGCTGTGAGCCATACAGGGGACATAATCATCTTCCCTCCAGATGTTGATAAAACAATGCTAATAGTAAAAACAACAAAAAAAAAGCAGCTTACTATAAACCCTCAGAACACTGTCAGCTACAGCAATATGTAAACTAGGGCAGCAAAGGATTTTTTTTTAACTTGAAGTAAATCATTACCTACTGACTGGCAGTAGCTGATTTTAACACAAATGAGTAATTAGTACACGTGAGACACCAAGTCACAACGACTGCCTAGGATATCCACTCGGCTTGGACAGACACGAGCAAATTACCGGTTTTGAAGCTGCTGCAAAGAACCACTTCTGAACTCTGACTTTAAGTTCTTCACTTTGGCAATGTTTATTTTTAGAAAGCATATCAATGATCGCCATCCTTTGCCTTGACATCATCTCTAGAACAAGGTATCGCATTCATTGTTTGGGAGGGAGGAACTTTTTTTTTTTTTTTTAGAATAAACAGAAGATGAGGAGCGAGGATGTTCAGTTCACTGATAGCTTAGGGATGCCGGAGTATTCCGTATTTAATAGAAAGGGAAAAAAAGAGTAGTCAAAGGCAGAAATTGCACTGTGCAGAAAAGGTCAACAACTTTTATTTCTAACATTTCCTGTAGTCACTGTTACTTTAAAACTAAACATTACACATGACTTATTCTACCAGAGGCTAAGGGCTTCTTTTATGCAAATCCACTTGAAATCACTGACATTTATCTTAATAAAAGCTCATGGACTTTAACCCCCTAGGAGGAAACGACTGTAGAACTAGAATCAAGTCCAAAAAGAACAAAAACAATGGTCTGGCAACTATCATTATGACTCAGAGGAAATTTATTAAGCACATCAAAGACAAAGACAAAGCTTTTCATAACGCAAAGAAATGCTAAGAATACATAAGCACATGCCTACAGGAGTATTTCTTCAAAAATAACACTGGGCTGTACTAGCACTATAGGACTAAAGATACTATTGCATTAATAAAAATACCCTAATGACTAAACCGCAGTATTTACCAAATAAAGTAAAGCAGGTATTTATTTCTACACAGCCCATAAAAAGCGAAAACAGTAATAATAATAAACTCAAAAAGGAGTTCCACATTAAATAGTAATTTGATTATCCTCCTTCCATTAACTTATTTGAAAAGAACGAAGTGGTTTATGACTAACCCACCATATTTTATTTTTTTTCTGCTCTGCCAAGTTGCTCAGTCTTTGCTCATAAGAATAACAAATCTCCTCCTCAAATACCATGTGCGTGAATAGGTTTTAACCATCTGAAGCTTTCTATTACAGCAATCTTTGATACCAGGTTTCTGATGCCACGACCTCCAAGCTACCCGAGTAGGGTCTTATTTTGAAATGGATCATCTTGAAATTATTTTTAGAATCGCTTTCTTGTAACTCAATTCATTGAGTTTGTAAAAGCAATTTTTTTAAAAAAAAAAAACAACCAAAAAACCAACCCAAAACTATTAGTCTCGCAAACACTTACTACTAAAAGATAGTACCCAGAGTCTTTTCTCATAGAAAATAAATAAATTGCAGCGGATTACTGCTGTTACTGTAATTTACCACAGTAATTTCAGTCAACGCCAATTAGCGAATCCTTTATTGAAGGTTTGTGGTCTAATTTGTATTAATCTATTTTTTTTCCCCCACAAGTTTGATTAGATCTCTTACTCTTTCAGTTTGAGTTTCTAACAACAATGCAAACCCACCGTAACTGACTGAACGATGAAAACACAAAAGCCTCTCATACTTGAAATTAAATGCCCAAAGCCTCCTCCAAGAGTTTTACCTCCTAATTCCTCATTTGTCTTATTTCAGTAAGACATTCACGCCTAAATAGCTTGTCTGATTCAACAGTTGCCATCATTTCACTCTTTCTACAGATGGTCAACGAAGATGCTCCCAGGCAAGTTAAGTCTGAGGCTTTGGGGTATTTTTAATTAAGGTGAGGACAGAATAAACAGGAGTTTTCAAAACCAGCCGCAAATAAAAGTAAAAGCAAGCATTACCAGGTATTTAAACTTTTCCTTTTGACAAATTTCTGGAGTTTGTTGTGTAAACAAGCTCTCTTCCTTAAATGCCTGCTTTCATTAGCTTTCACGCTCGGCGCCAGACGTTATATCCAGCAGATAATCAAAGGAACCGTAAGTACGTAGAAATGCTGGATGAGAGTAAGCCACCTAGCGCGGCAAGCAGGGGGTCCCATGAGGCAAGCTCGTCGCTCTAACGGGCAGGGGCTGCACGGAACCTGCCGAAAGGGACTGCAGCTTTTCCCCCCACTCCTAGACCAACTAACGCTTGGGGATTTCGCACACGTAGTGTTAATTCCCAAGCCGCTGGCCTTCTCCCTAGCTGCTGAGCTTCTCGGGAAACACTATAAAGCTGCGTTATCTCCCTGTTGGCAAAGCAAAAGGGGGTAAGCAAATCGTTCTCTGCCTCGGGAAAATCAAAAGATCTTAGAGAGAAACAGAGCTGGGAGGAAAAGCTGTCGAAAGGAGAAAAACCCAATAATCCTACTACGTAAAACAACGCTCGACGCCTTTCAGTTTCTCACGGTGTCAGGTTCATCCCTGGAACAACTTCAGTATTGAAGACACGATCAATCTTTTAAAATCACACCCAGCTTTCAGGGATAAAACAAACTCAGTCAATAGGCCATTCTAGATAATGAATGTTTATCCCTTGTTTCTGTAAATAAAGACCCCAGGGAAGATATTCTAATATTCCAGAGAGTTCAAATGCTGGCGCAGCGACTAATATCAGCTATCTGAAAGGGTAAAACTGGAATATCATTGCTATTAGCTGTCTGAAAGGGTAAAACTGGAATATTTTAAACTGTAATCATTGCACGGTATTTGACTGATATTACAAAAGTTAACAACAAAGTAATCAATATAATCGGCAAATTATTAAATTTTATTAGGCTCATGATTTAGAGAAAATAAGTATATAAGAATATATTTACAGCAACATGGTTTGTTAAAAATAACCACGCCGTCACTTTAAATCAGGAATTTTATTATTCTCATTAGAGATAGTATGGTTGCGGTGTTCCATTGCCAAACCCCAATCACTCATGCAAGTATATCTTTGAAAAAAAAAAAAAATACAAAAATCACAGCACAGGGCTCAGACAAAAAAAAGCCAACACCCACAATCCACCACCCCCCCCCAAAAGACGCAGCCCAAACCACACCTAAACAACAACAGTAAAACGCAATTCAGAGTCAAAAGGAAGAACTTAACTTTACAGTCAGCAGAAAACCAAAACCCCCCGACTAGATAGAGGTTATTTCCACCAAGGAAAAACTGGTGGTTTTTTCAATTCCCGCTCCCTCTAAGCATCCGCCTCTGGTATTGTCATTGTTTTTTCTAGGATCTGCTAGGTATCTGAAAAAGTTATTCAGTGGAAATACTTTAAATTATGAATGTTATGTACCACTATTATTAAACGACCAAATTTAATGTGGTTTCCATGGTATAGCTGAATATTCTACTTGCCATATGCACTTTTCCACTAACTGAATCTACTGTAGACAAAACCCTTTCTCTTCTGCAACTGAGGTAACAGAACTGGAGGAGGGAAATAACCCAGCTTCCAGTTGTGTTAATCAAAACTGCCACTTCTAATTAAATTGCTGGCAAAGCGCTGGGGAAATAGTACCGCTGTTATACCAGATTTATAAAACAGAAATTCATTACTCATATAGCGTATTTGCCCACAGCCCTTTCAGCTAATTCCAAGAGCTCGCAGCCTGGAGAGCTCTGGGAGACGGGAAGGCTCTGTAGTTCAGCGCAGAAAAAAGGACGACAGCGTTTCTACACCACCCGTGAGAACTGACACAGAAAGCACCGGTAACGCAACAAAAGCAAGTCTCGGCAATTTCTGCTTCTTCCCAACACAGCTCATCACTTTCAAACCCAAATCTGCGTTTCAGTGCCTTTCACCACCTGTCACACAGCTGGACGTAGTCCAGTTCCCAGGGCAGAGAAACCACTGGCAGTATTTTTTTTCAGCCTTTGAGAGAACAACTCCGTGACAGGAAGGCAGCTTATAAAATAAACTCCTCAGAATAATTCATTAACAGCCTTTTTTCCTAATACTTCTAATGAGTGCTACGGGGGAAGGGGAAGAACTTGGTTCAAGCCAATCTACAGAATCATTCCTAGTGGTAAGGGCATATGCCATGATCCTGGCCCCTAATCTGAAAACACGCCCCGAAAACCACCTCTTTTTACAAGCCCCCTTATGGACAGTGTAATAACGGAGTGTGGTAAGATACCTGCGTTCTTCTCCTCTTTAAAAGAAATACAGGTATATTTTCAAATGTTAGTTGTCTGTCTTTCCCGTTCCCCTTTTCACCCGCACGCACCCTTTTTCTATTTTCTCTTCATCACCAATACCCCTAGAGAGGGGCGAGACTAGTTAGGTGTATTTTAGCCAAGCTTTCTTAATTGGAAATAGCTGAAGATGTAATTAAGGGCACAGCTGCCACTGAACCAACATGTGCACAAAACCTTGCTAGGAACAACAGAGAAAGCTCTGGAGGTGAGGGAAATTTCATACATATTTATTTAAAATCAGTTCCCTCCCAAGACAAATTACTACCGCATCACACCGGGATCCTCCGCAGACATCAGGTGCAAAAATGGGCAGGGCCAGCTTAAAGTTTCTCTTTTTACTTGGTATTTTCTCATAAGCTTCTTGCTAAGGCCAAATCGTTTGCCGTTTACCCTGCTGTCTTCTTACGCAGTGGAAACCACTCGACCACCTTCCCTCTTACCCAAGTGTTCCTGGTTTAAGGCACCTAGGATGCGGTGCTCGCCTTCCATCGAAGATCTCAACATCCTCTAAGCAAGGCTGCAGCTGCAGGCAGAGCAGGGTCCCAGCTCACCATCACTTCTGTCACATCTCTGCCGGTCAGAATAATGCAAATCCTTAAGGCCCAGCCAAGGAAGTTTGGGCCAGACACAAAGACGACTCACTGCATCATTGCTAACTCAGAAAAATCACCATCTAAACCTAGAGACAACCAGGTGCCTCCCTGTCCTTACAGTGGCAGAATTGACAAGTCCAAACAAGGACTACTGAGGCACCAGGAAGCCCCCACCTCCAGCCTGAAGCTCACCGTGCTCTAGAAACTGGTACTGAAGCCACCTCATGAACCTGATCCACCTTTATATTTCCAGAGTACATTTAACATCTACCAACTTAACGTAGTTGTGAATGTTTTCACTTTTTTTTTGCTTTGGTATTTCAGCTATTAACAGCCAGGGCACTCCCAAAGGAAAAGAGGATTTAGTGTCCTCTTTAGACCAGATGCCTTCACAGCCCTATACCGATTAGTAGAAAGGCACTGTTTGAGCTGGACTTCTCTCGGTGTTCCACTGAAAGCGCAATCCCCATGGAGGTTAAGAGAAACAGCAAGCAAAAGGCAAAAATATTTTATACCCTTTCTACCTCCAAGATGGTAAGCACCCTTTTTTCCCCCCAGTGTCACAGCTTCAGTTGGATAACGTCCTCATGCCAGCCCGGACTACAACCTCACTATTAGACAGAAAACAAAAATAAGCCAGGCTGGAGAAACTGGCTGGCAGGAACCTCACTCAACAAGAGAAAGTGCAGAGTCCTGCACCTGGGGAGGATCAAGGCCAGGCACCAGGACATGTTTGAGGGCCAACTGTCTGGAGAGCAGCTTTGCAGAAAAGGACGTGGAGGTCCTGGTGGACACCAAGTTGAACACAAGTCACCAATGTGCCCTTTCAGGGAGGGCTAACGGCATCCTGAGCTGCATGAGGAGGAGCGCTGCCCGAACGTCAAGGGAGGGGATCCTTCCCCTTCACTCCGCACTGGTGAGGCCACATGTGGAGTGCTGTATCCAGTTGTGACAGAGCTAAGGAGCTACTAGCAAGAGTGAAGGGCCACAAAGATGATGAAGGGACTGGATCATCTCATCTATGAGGAAAAGCTAGAGAAGCAGCAGCTCAGGGATGATTTCTCAATGTGTAGAAATAGCTGAAGGGAAGGTGTAAAGAAGATGGAGCCAGGTTCTTTTCAGTGGCGCCCAGTGACAGGACCAGAGGCAATGGGCACAAACTGAAACACAGGAGGTTCCCTCCGAACAGCAGGAAACACTTTTTTACTGTGAGGGTGACCAAGCACTGGCACGGGTTGCACAGGGAGACCGTGGAGTCTCCATTGTTGGAGCTATCCAAAAGCCATCTGAACACAGCCCTGGGCAGCCTGCTGTAGGTGGCCCTGCTTGAGCAGGGGTGTTGGACCAGATGNGTCCTGCACCTGGGGAGGATCAAGGCCAGGCACCAGGACATGTTTGAGGGCCAACTGTCTGGAGAGCAGCTTTGCAGAAAAGGACGTGGAGGTCCTGGTGGACACCAAGTTGAACACAAGTCACCAATGTGCCCTTTCAGGGAGGGCTAACGGCATCCTGAGCTGCATGAGGAGGAGCGCTGCCCGAACGTCAAGGGTCCAACCTCAGCCATTCTGCGAGCCCCCAGTATGAAGAAAGCCTAAGATGCTGGATACCCCATACCAGCTGACTGCTACGAACATTTGTCTTCAGGGTCTTCAAACACAAGCATTTCAAATGGAGACCATGATCTTCATTCCTTCAATGAACAGTTGTAGACATTTTCCAGAGACGCTTCTGAAGTTTGGATTGATACTAAACTAAGCTTTTCAATACCGATTTCAAAAGACCCATTTAATGCCACCACAGGAACTAGCAAGAGCACCCACCTTCCTAAAGCCCTCCCATCTCCTGGTACAACAAGATTCCACTTGTGTAACCTAGTAGACGTTTCCCATGTCTCTTTTTGTGCTTAAGAATGCAAAGAAGTTTCCTGCTTAGGTAATTTTTACTTTACTAATACCACCCTGACTAGTCTGCCATGAACCTCCTGCTCTGAGATTTCCCAATTAATTGTAATCACTCCACACCTTTACACATCACACTATTTTCTGATTGCTTAGGTAACTACACGTCAAAGAAAGCTATCTATTAGCTAAACTGGATGTCCATCATGACAAAAATCTCACTGTCAAGGAGACCAGGATTAGGCTGAGGGCAGAAAAACCTTTAATTCCCCAAAACTACGATGTGGACAGATGTTGGTTTCTGGCACTTACTGTTGCACCTATTGAATACAACACGCAGCAGTATCTACCGCAAATACAGCTGACCAGGTTTTCCTCTGGAATCTGCCCCCTTTTTGCTCCTCGGGCAACATAAAGGGAGAGTGTCTGCAAATAAGCAGAAAATTCCCGTTTAAAAAACGGAGGTCTCCGCTTCCATCTCTGCTCTAAATGTTCGCTTAAATGAATGTATCGATGATGAGAAAGTATTATACCGAGGCAGCATTAGTATGCTGTGCCCGGATACACTTTAAGTTCACTGTCTATCTTTAAAGTATGCCAGGGCTAAAGCGGCTTTCACAATTGGCAAGTTCTAAATAGCTTCCTTGCACCACCCTTTCACTTCTGCCTAACGAGTAGGACAAACTCCCTCCCACTGTGCAGCAGGACTGAGCGATAGTGCCATGGAAAACATTACTCTGAGTTGCCTAACTTTCACATGCTTAAAGTCTGATTCATGAAGTGTATTACTGCCGAACTGTGTGCAAGGTTATTACGCACCCCGCATGAACACAGTCGCCTCCAGTCTTCACCCACCCAGCTCCCACATGTACCATACTGCAAGTAAAACCCGTGCTATGCACGGTGAATACGGAGAATCCAACTGTGACCTGGAGCTACGATAGAGCGCCAAAATGTTGATTCCCACTGGAAATGTCAGCAGCGCAATTCTCTTCACCACGAGAATGCCCACTGATATCTGCACATTCCTAAATTCAGTCCTGCACAAGGACGAGCACTCTTCAAAAGGCAAATTTTTTTGTTTTTTTTTTTTTTTTTCCTTTTTTTTTAAATTAAGAATTTAGAGAGCAGAGCTAACAGGCGCCTCGGTAAACACACAAAGCCAGATACTCGCACCCTTCCTCGGCAGAGGGCCAGTCACCGTAGTCATTATTCTGGGAGAACTCTCACTGATGGAACTGCTCCACGGCACGCAAGTTATGAGTCATGCTACAAAAACTTGGCTCCTGTAGTTGTTTCCCATCTAATTAAAATTCACTCAAACATCCCACAATCTGGCTTTTACCACAACAATATCAATATCTGTGTCCGCTGCCAAAAGACTGTTCAGCACCGCAAACTGGCTCCAGAGGTAGCACATACACATAATACTGAAAGAGACACCAAAAATCATCTATTTTGTTGCCTCTCTCTTCAAGGGACCCAGTTACAGGCAGCCAGAAATCAAGCTGTTGCTTTCTTTAAAAAAAAAAGAAGTCAATAGAAGCACCAGTAGTACAGTGTAAAAGAAACACGTATGCACAAAGTGAACTGTTTCCATATATTATAGGCTGGCCTAAAAGATTTCTTGAACTTGGCTTGCCTTCACTTTTTTTCTTCCCACAGGGTTTGTAAAAACCCTTCCGTTGCCTTTTATTTTTCATTGGATGTTTTGAAGCAATGTTTCGTTCATTTATCTTTATTGGTTTTAACTCTCTTGAGTATTTCCTCAATTGCTACTTCTATTTTTTAAAAGGTAGTCCAAAGATAGCAGCGAAGATTTGGTGACCTGCGCAACTACCAGGCATACAGGGATCAGACACCATACCACCGAGCCCAAAAGGAGTCTACGTGAAGATTTTCATCTTCCAAAAAAGCTTCCTTGGGTTTGTCTCTTTAGGCAACCTCGTGGATCAGGCTACAACCAAAGGCAGCATCACTGTCACACGGCTGCTAAAGTGAAGTTACACTTAAAAATACTTCGAGGATTTCTACTTGTGCATACAGGTTCTTCAGCATGCCCTAACCACTAAGGGAAGAGATTAAAATACTTGATATTATTGCCTTGGCCTTTGAAAAGAAGAAAGTCCAGTCACCATCAGCAGAAATACACAAAAAGTAAAACCAACGTTCCTATTGAGAATAAAAAAAAACTAATCCAATCTTTTTATCTATAATATAATCAAAGTACAAAAGCCTCAGAAGAACAGAAACCTGTTAAAATCCCAAATTAATAGAGGTTTCTTTTACAAGCCCATGCGCCTGAGACAGCCTTGCCTTCAATTTAAAACAGTGGAGTGCTAGTCTGTTTTTAATGTTCTGAGCTATCGCAGAATTAACGAACACGGGAATTAGAATCCCAACCCAGGAACACTTCCTGCTTAATCTTAAAAACAGAACAAAACAAAAAAACCCGCCAAAAATCCCAAAGGCGTGGGGATGTCGTGCGCGCCCAAACACAGAAAGCACCGTAGCGGGACCCAGGCTGGCAGCTACATCTTCTGTTCCATGCCCAGGGCTGGGTTCCGCAAACTGGCTGAAGACACTGCCACGCAGCCACGCTGTGTTTCAAGGAACTTCGAAACACGCTTAGCTGAGGAGAGAGGAAAACCACCTGCTGCGTCTTTTCTACTGAAACGCATGGCTTACATCATTGAAAGACGGGGGGGGGAAAGCTTTTTCTAACACTGACATATCTTAAGTTCTCTGGATTGCAGGCACCCGAACGGCGCTAGTGACCGTCACGCCTGAAATACAGGCCGATAGCAGCTTGGTGTATATGCTGCTGGCACTGAAGGCTAGCAAGGAGACACAAACCGGAGAGGAAAAGTAGTGACTTTTCTGCTAGACTGTAAAATGCTATTGTTTAGACCTTTAAAAACCTAGAGGCAGGAAACTGACTCTTCTGTTAGTGGCAAGTATCTTATTCTGTAACATAAACACTTCTCATCATCTGTGATGTCCCAAATATGCTACTAATTGAATTCTAAATATTAGCCACTGCTATATTTCATTCAAGGTTTTGGGCACAGTCGCCCTCACTCCTGACCTCTGGCCGTTCCTAGCCAAGCTAGTCTTGAAACGGTCATAGAATCATCACAGAATCATTTAGGTTGGAAAAGACCTTTAAGATCATCCAGTCCAACCATTGACCCTACTCTACCAGTTCCACCACTAAACCGTGTCTCCAAGCACCACATCTACATGACTTTTAAACACATCTAGGGATGGTGACTCCACCACCTCCCTGGGTAGCTTCTTCCAATGCTTGAGAACTCTTTCAGTGAAACATTTTTTTCCTAATGTCCAGCCTAAACCTCCCCTGGTGCAACTTGAACCCGTTTCCTCTTGTCCTATCTCTGGTTACTTGGGAGAAGAGATCAGCTCCCATCTCACTACAGCCTCCTTTCAGGGAGTTGGAGAGAGCAATAAGGTCTCCCCTCAGCCTTCTCTTCTCCAGACTAAACAATCCCAGTTCCTTCAGCTGCTCCTCATAAGACATGTTCTCCAGACCCCTCACCAGCTTTGTTGCCCTTCTCTGGACACGCTCCAGCACCTCCATGTCCCTCCTAGACTGTGGCGCCCAAAACTGAACGCAGGACTCAAGCTGTGGCTTCACCAGCGCTGAGTACAGGGGCACCATCACTAGTACAGGGGCACAATCACCCTGTGACTACTTCAACAGAGCCCTAAGAGAACCTGTGCCAGCATGCCAAAATATATTAGGTATCGTCACTGTACTAACAGGAACATTCAGGCTTCACCTTTGCAAGGGCCACGTAAGAATAGCAGAAATACTTCTGCCAGGCTTCCAGAGATACTGTGCCATTTTCTATCACTGTCAATCCTTACAGGCCAAGAAAGTCACCGTCCGTACAGAACAAGAGCGCAAAGTCTAGCGAAACGACCGCTAGAATTTGCTGTGCAGTTTCACAGCAGATCAGGTTTAAGTATGTAGAAGTTCAGCTTCAGTCTGCTGGGTTTTGGTACAAAACCAGTAGGCTCCCCCATACGTTTACCACAAAGCCCTTCGTTGTTCAAGCTATTTGCAAACCAAACTGACTGGCTTCCCGTACCTGTGTGAACAGCCTGATGTCCTATACCAGGAAGGAGTCTCAATCAAATTAATTTACAATTTCTCTACAAAATAAAGCTCAGGAAAACATCTCTCAAAAGGAGAAGGGTATTTCTTATTTGGAAAATGTGAAAATATTATCATGTTATCAGCCATCCGCGAGTTAGACAGCAAAGCCCTTATGTGAAGCGACAGATTGCGGATGGAAGATTTACATTTTCCTCTTAGTTCTCAAGCTGGAACGGGTTCCTAAAAAGCAAGGCACAACTTGGAATCCCATTCCTAGGGCTTCCCTTTCCCAGCTGCAGGCTTTGGGCCTGCATCCACTTTTGTGCGTTTAGAAATCTCCAGTCTACATTCAGAAACAAACCTACACGCAGGTTAAAAAGAAAAATAGAAAAAAAAACCCTGCTTCATGAGAAGTACTGCATAAGCAGCTGTGGATACAGAGGCAAAACAAATTCAGATCTGCCTGAAGAGACAGAGAGCTTTAAGATTCATTAGGAAAACCACATAAAGACAACAGCAGCAGCACTTGCTTCCAGCTAGTGAAAGGGCTTCTTCAGGTTACAATAAAGGAGCCTATTTTAGCAAAGTATTATTCTAGACACTGATTATTTTTTTTTTTTAATCTAGTTTCTATATAGTCACTGAAAATATTGGTGATAGAAGGAAAATGACAGACACAAAATTCAGCAGTTAAGATCTTATGCTTACTTTTGACAAAACTGCCTTACAAAGTGCTTTCCATTTTGCAAAATACACTATTCCTTTATTCCTCCCCTACTAATAAGGCAACCTATTTCCTTTACTATTAAAAAACAAAAAAAACAACACACAAAAACCCACCCAAACCAAACCAATCCTTTTCTACAGATAACGGCTATTACCTGCATTTCAATGACAGGGAAAACCAAGTCAGATTGAGTATTTTATTGATAGTCTCCCACCAGGTAGGAGACAGCAACACAGAGACCTACATTTCAATAACCTAATAGTGCCCCAGAACGCTTAACCAAAATTAACTTGAAGCCAGAAGCATAATATTGTACTAAAATTTAAATATTAGCAAAACTCCAGGTTGACGGTGTCACTGATTTCTGTAAAACAGTTTCCTCGGTTCACAAATAGCAAATTGAACGTTCAGATCTCAAAAGGGGGAAGCTGAGCGATAACCTTTCTGCCTTGCTCATGGCTCTTACAATTAAACACTAACCTGAACTTTTCCTCTCAACTCTCCAGGGTTTAGTGTAATGCAGAACAGAAAGTAAATCCCATAACTGTTTTGGAGCTTCGGTACTAGATACAAAACAAAACGCCAAAACCAAAAAACCTGAAGCCATTTGCAAACCAGGAATGGGATAAAAGATTTCTGCTACCTAGAGGCAATCACTCCCAGCTGAGGCAGAATAACCTATTTGCCTGTAACATCTTTTCTCACCATAGCGGAATTTCCCGGGGCAGGGGGAACACCAACGAAAAACTTTTGGTCTATAGTGTCATTTATTTTAGTATTTAGCCACACTCTCAGAAGGTAATGGATACAGACATCTAGTAATTTGTACGTTATAAAGGTCAACTACAGTAGAGAAAAAGAAAAGAGTCAACCTTGAAAATACTCTCCTGTTCAAGTGTGTTTTAAAACATCACAGTGACAGAAGCACGAAGCAGCTAGAGATGTGGAATTTGCAAAGATGAAGTGATTGAGCCAGGGTGAAGTGCAAACTCGAACGTCAGAAGCAGGCAAAAAAGGCAAAAGCAAACCACAGACGTGTGAAGAGCATGGAGAATATGAACAAATCTAACAAGTGCTTGACTGCGGCGCTAGAAGTAGTAACCACGGAATGGCTTCCATTTCACCTATGCACCTCCAGCTAAAGCTGGAGCTGTCTTAGAATATTTTCAGGCATTCTGCATCCACCATGAAACTGGTTTTTTTTTTTTCATTGCGGAAGCTTAAATACTCTCCGTTGCCTGCTGTGGAAAAGAGAACGCTGCAGTTATCTAGCACCAGTCTGGCAACTTGTCACTAAACCCATCCCACAACTTAAAGAGTTCACCGATAGCAAATTCCACAAATCCACTTAGTTGGACTAAAAGAACAACATAACTCTGCTTCGACCATCTGGTACGGCAAGTTTTCCAGCTTTACTGAAATTGGTTTTCTTCTTGTCTCAGCTAATAGTGCTGAACAACCCTTCTGGAGTCAGGCTTCAGGGCTAACGCGATCGGAGCACAACCAGGGAGCGTGCTTCCTCCCCAGACATGGCAGAGCCTTCGCCGCAATTAATTACGGATGTTAAATAACAGACTATTTCTTTGAACTTTAAAACCACTTTAGACGAGCAGCTTTTGAAGAAGAGTTTGGAAGGAACTGCAGAAAGCTACAAACACAGACGGTGACCACCCTCCTCTCCCTCGATGTACAGCATGCAGTGACACGTCTCAACCGCTTCTAATTTTGAGAAGACCTGCACCAGCTTTTGATTCATTTCACTGGCAAACATGAAGAGAATATCTAAGCCACGATGAATCTGAGGGGGAAAACCTGGGATTATATACATACGTAAAAAAATAAAAAGGAGACACACACACACACAAACATTTCCCCCCACCCCGCTGTTTTTACAGCATAGTAGACGTGCAACAGAAATAAAGGCCTGGCCATTAAGAATTTAAAAAGCAAGACTTTTCTCTCAGGGAAATTAATCTACAAAAACTCAAGCAAAAACTTAAAATAGAAGAGTTGCAAAGCTAAGCTATTTCAGCCACACAAACTACTGAGACTGCCTCGGGCACTAAGCAGTCCTTTAAAAAAAAAATACATTCATTCAAAGGCATTTTCAGCAAGTTTTAGTTCTACTGTGGTATTTCTTTCCTACTTTTCTCATTGTTTTGCAATAAAATAAATGCTTTTCCCTAAGCAGCAACTTTTGGTATATATTTTAAAGACAGTTGCACCACTCTCAATACTGGAGTTTCCATACTGAAAGTATCCGATTGCAGTATTCGTCAATGTGGGAACTCCGCAATAAAATACAAAATTTCCCAAATCCAGTGATTTGTAAGCCTGAATTCAGAATCAGCGCTGTTGAAAAAAAGAGGTATTTTACAGCTTCAGGTGTAAGCAAAATGTGTTTTAAGAAGCTGCCACCCACTATGTGCCGTTTTAGCAACTCATCTGTTAAGATTAAGAGACACGTTTATTTTTATCCACTTAGCATCTTTGATAGATTATGCAAATTAGCAGCTTGGCTGCGAGCAGCGCATTACTTAAATGTGCAATTGCTTTGTCAAAAAGCAAAACAAAAATGTGTTAATGAGGCTTGTGTTTTCAGCGGCTATATACCCATAGGAACAGTTTAATCCACTAAAAGGCTGAAAGAGAAGCACCGAAATACTTCAGTAGGACTTGCAAGCACTCGCAGCTTCAAGTGTCAAGCAAACGAAACTAAGAGAATCACGGGAAATCGACGGTCATGGCCCTTGCTGGGCATTCTGGTACAGAAAACACGTATGCTCTTGAGTTGCCAGTATCGTTTACGGCAAGGAAGGCACCGAAATATCTATGACACTTGAGTAATTTCAAAAATAATTGAAGCTTCCTACATTCTTGGGTTGACCGTCTTACTCTCTTACTGTACTATATTTACTTGTGTTTTAGGCAAGTAAGATAATTTGCAAGTGATCTTTGAAACCCAACACCCACTGCTTTGGAAAGCACAAGAAAGAGATGTAAGAAAAAATATCACCAACTGCACACAAAAATCCTACCACAGTTTCAGCATCCTTATGTAGCACTGTTTTCCACTATCCTAGGTTACACCACCCCTCTTGCTCCCTTTCTCCTGCTCCTTCCACCTTTTTGTACCACAAAGTGCTCTTAAAATTTCTCCTCTGCTCTGGCCAGATAAATCTCCAAGTAAGCCTCAAAGTCTTCATTCACAGAAATCAAGGGGGTTTTTTCCCCCCAATCAAGTGTTTTATTACTTGATGTCTACCCGTCCAAAATTCAGGATGAAACAGTGGAGAAGGAAGGGAGGCTGCTGTTTTCCTTCCTGTTTTGGGAGGTTGCCCCATGTTCTTTGCCGTACTCAATTAATGGTTCCAGAAAAGAACCATTCAGTGGCAGCTTCCCTCCGTTCCCTCAGCGTTTTCTCTGTCATTTGAACACCGCAGACAGCTTAGTCCATGAGGTGGTTAAAAACATTATGAAAAGCACATGATGTACATGACAGTCAGTGGAGGTTCACCAAACAAGTGGAAGTTTGCGGCTTCATGTAGGCACTCTTGACGCACTACACCTTCAGAGTAACACCCAGCAATACATGTAAACGCTCCTGGACACAGCGACTCCCACACAATTCCAGTTTCCTTTATAAATATGTTAAATAGAACATAGCCTTTCAAAACTTGCAGAAGACCAACTTTCTGTCAGAAGCATAGGCATTTAGTGGCAGGTCTTCCCAAGGCAGAGACCTACAGAGGACAGCAAGTCCTTAGGAAAGCGCTATAACTCTACATAAAGCTCGCACTGGTCAAGCGCCTATCCACGCACTCCTAGGGGTGTCTCTTGACTCTCTCTCTCTCTCACAAATACTGCGAACACAACTTACAGATTTTCAAACCCGACTACTGCCGACAGAAACGTGGAATCTCAACACTGAAGAAACGAAGTCACAGATCTATCTACCTCAATTTGGATTTTTAGGATCTGACTGCATGCTCGAAATTGAAAGCACCAATTAATGAAGTCAAGGTTTAATGCCAGATACAAGGCATTCAAGCCAATAATTACCTGTGTTAAGTATAACCAGGTTAGCATTTCACTTGGCAGCATAACAATGCAGATATTACGGCACATTTTATTGCTTTGATTTTACTTCAAGGAGAGCTTTATAAAAATAATGGAACAAAATAACTTGCATTCCCTTGGCTTCTAAATCCATGCAGCCTGTGTAGTGGAATTAACATTTTTCTGAAATGCAATCTCATCCCAGAATTCAAAAATAAAGTTGTATTATTACCAAGAACAAAACTTCAGCAAACAAAATTGTGTCTTTATTTATAATTCTGCCTGCAAACAACATTCTCTGTGCAACTGACTCCTTATAACGTGCGGAATCAGGCCAGTGTTTCTGCTGCTGATGCACGTAGAAACTCACAGACAAAAACTTTCTAATATTCTAGAATCACAGAATGGTTTAGGTTGGAAGGGACCTTATCATCTAGTTCCAAGCCCCTTGCCATGGGCAAGGACACCTCCTACTAGACTGCAGTAAAAACAGGAGTGAAAAGCAGCAGGGAGGTATTATTGCCCCTTGAAACAGCATTCTTGATTAACATGCCTTATTCAAAACTGACTAATATTAATCAAATTACTCTCACCAACTTCAAATGTGCTTAGAGTGAGTTACGAACCCCAGATCTCCATTTGAATGATCTCACTGGTGAATCATTAAGAATAGGTATTCTCTTATTCTTTAAATACTGAAAGGTAGGATAAGCTCCAGACAGACCCATGATTTTAAATGTTATCTCTTTCAAACCCCCACTTAAAGTACTCCATTTGAAAAATAACTACTTGTAGGGGTCTACAATTACAAAATAACGTTTCTCATCCTGCTGACCACATCAAGCCGCCAAAGAGTGATCTGAAGCACTTCCAGGACAAAGCACTGCACGGCCAGTTGACTCCACGTACCGAGCTTGGTCACGTGTGCTGGTCAAACATCACCACGGGACTGCATCGCACCTCTCTGCCTCATTCCACTTGTGCGTCCGGCAGCTGCCTCCCCCAGCCAGTCTTCTCTTCCCGAGAATTAACCCTCCTGACACATACAGAGCAAACGTCCTGCACCGCACCACCACCGATACACGACTTCTTACCCAGCCGTATGGACGAGGAAAAAGTGGAGGACGTGTGGTCGCTCTCCTGAAGATGGTTTTACTCTCCCGCTGCCAGCATCGCTGCAGATGTGTTGCACCAAAAAACTTCAACTGACCGCTCTTACACTGGCATGTGACAGTTCTGCCTAACTTTACTGAGCTTCAGGTAGGTGAGAATGTGTTTAAATAAAAAAAAAAAAACAACAAAAAA
>VYXH01009395.1:545769-576897 GCA_013397275.1 Burhinus bistriatus | reverse complement strand
AACAACAAAAAAACAAACAAACACACCCCCACAAGAAAGATTCAGTAAAGATCACAAACATGGACAGGCAGATGAGAGCAAAAAAAGCAGGGAATAGAGAAAAAGTGCACAAAGACCTAAAGGAGAAAGGATGGCTGACTGAAAGACTGCAGAAAAAGCAGCTCCTGCTCCCAGCTCCAAGAAGGAAGAGCAGTAGTTTGGGAGGCTCCGAGAAGGAAGAGCAGTAGTTTTCCAGCCAGGCAACAGTTTCAAAGCAGCTCCACTGGTCCTTCATGGCTAGATCAAAAGACAGAAGGTCTCCCCACGCTCCTGACCATCTTCCTTTTGCTGTTGTTACACGTGGCTATTTAACACTTGTAAAACCAGGCAGATTTTAGAAATGTCTGAAGCCATGTTAAAGCGCAGAGAGAAAAACACGGTTTCAGGACTCCATCATGTAGATTGTGTTATCCACAGATACTAGCCAAAGGTGCTGAGATCCCTACGGATCCTTGCTTCTGCTAATGAGCATTCTGAAAAAGTGAACTTAATTATGGGGGAAAAGCATCCATATGGATATTCAGGGATGTGTTTTGATATTAGGGGGGAGGCAACCGGGAAGATTTTGAAAAATCAGGCCCAAAATGAAAACTTATTATGTTTCAGATTCTGATCTATTACGTTTCAGATTTCAGCTCTAAAAACATTTTTTCTAATAGAAAAAGCTAATGACTAAATACATTTCTAGTTTTGTATGATTGGTGAGGTCAGCAGATAGTCGACAAAGAAAAAAAATCATAGCGCCTCTTGGAGATTTAATGATCAGCTCTAAGCAACCAAATCCAACTAGACTAATCCAAATGCATGACAGCATCCCTCCACCAGGAGGTTGGAGTACTCCAATATTATGTGCCTGATTCCTTTCAGTAAATGTCCAATAAACAAGATTAGTAATGCCATGTTATCAAAACCAGCTAAATTCTCAAGTACATTCATTCCTAGAATATCTCCCCTGATCCCACCACACCAGGTCCATGACCAGCATCTTTCAGATGTAAAGAATGCCTCAGTTGTAAGCTGCCTGGCAAAATAAAAAATTATTTTAAACTAGAAACTCCCTGCGTCACACTTTCAACTAGTAAGCATTTTCTCAAAAAAAACCCAACACAACAAACCACCACCATCAAATTTATGACCAGGTGCACCCTAAAGGTCTCAAGCTGAAGTATGAAACAAGCTTACTTAGCATGTAAATTGCTGACCACATCTTGCATGCTGTCATTTCGCTAAAGTAACACTATCTCTTTCAGTAATTATTAGGCTTGAGTTAAGAAAGAGAGGGAAAAAGCCCTTCTGGATTGCCTCCAGGATGATACAACTTAAGACTCAAGTAATTCAACTACCAAATACTGGAAGTCCATAGCTTCTCTTAAAAAGTCACAGAATCACAGAATGGTTAGAGTTGGAAGGTACCTTAAGGGTCATCCAGTTCCAACCCCCCTGCCCTGGGCAGGGACACCTCCCACTAGACCAGGTTGCTCAAAGCCCCATCCAACCTGGATGCCCCCTTACAAGAGATGGTTTGACAGAAGTTATTCTGACGATCTTCCTAACTAAATTTCAAGTGAGCTATAAAAACAAAACACCACCAAAACTACACAGACTTAAGAGCTTCATGAACAAAACAAATGAAAAGTGTGCGTGGCTGTATATACGCCTATATGTGTATTGTTTCTCCAGCCACCCTGGCAGGGATTCCCCCTTCGCATCTTTGATTAACACTCTACTCATTAAGAAAGCCACTGCAGAAAAATGACGCGTTTCCGAGGAAGCACTGCAGCCTGGTACAGCACTGTAAGGATAACACCAAACACACGGTCTACGCCTAAAGAGACTTTGGTTCAACGTAAGCTTGAACTTCAGAGGATGTCACACAAGAAGAGGACTTCCCAGATTCCAGAGGGGTGAGAGGTAGATTAAGCAGCTAACGGGCTAACCATCGGCTGTGAACAGTAACTCTTCTGTTTATACCTAGAAGCATTAGAACAGAAGATGAGACTGCTTCATTTGATGCCATGCAATATAATGTTATTACCAGAAAACAAATCTGAACTGCTACAAAGTAATTTTAAACCATTATACTGAAAAAGATCATGTACAGCTGACCTGTAATAAGTACTTTAACCCAAACCTGATTACCTAGTATTATTTTACAATGGGAATTTCCAATAACTCAGTGATGTCCACTTTCATTTAAAAAGTAGTAAGACCAACACTCAACTGGAACAAAACATACTTCTTATTCATTTGTTTATGGTAAAATAAGGTAATCCAACAATAATAGGAGCAGCCCTAAGGCCCAGCCAATTATAATTCGCAGTCAGAATTTCAGTTAAGGTACGCAGCACTATGTCCTATCACCAAAACAAAAGAAATACACTGGTAGAGAGGTACAGTCAGCTGATGGCACTGATTTAATTACAGATTTATTTTAGATATTTAATTCAAACAGATTATTCAAATCACTTTACTCTGGCAGAAGATGCAAATGAACTACTAAATGGGGGAAGAGGGGGAACCGCTATCAGGGGCTGAAAAGATAAAACAGCTTAAAAATGAACTTCTCTGCTAACAAAAGCACAATAGACCAAAATGTTGTGCAATGCTGGCAACGGACCGCTCCGCAGACAAGGCCTGTGGAAAGTTATGTGCGGAAACAGGCGATTTTGACCAGAACTAGGCCAAGGGGCATTCGACGTACTGAAATGTTCCAAACAAAAGCTACAAGGAGTCATAAAAAGGTCTCGTTCCTCGCTGCATAAAAGATAACGGCTGTTCTAAGCGCACATTTCAATTCTTTTGCCTGAAGCAGCCACTGCCTGCCTGACCCGCAGCCATTTTATTCCTTGGAAGAAAAAAAAAAAAAACAACCGTGCAGAAAGTTTTGTTTGACATCTGGCAGTGACATCTGGGTAAGAGAGGCCGAACGGAACAGGGCTGCTTAGTAGCTACCTGTGTTAACTGCAAATGGCCCAAGGTCTAGCCTTTCCTTTGGGGAGCCCTCTTAAATTCAGACAGGGGGGGGAAAAAAAAAAAAAAAAACAAAAAACCCAACACTGTCGAACCTCTTTTAATTATCCGGAGAGCTACTTGATGCATTAAGCATTACAATGGCTAATATGAACTAAAGGGATGACTCCTTCCCAGTAACATATTACGAAGATAAACAGCGTACCTATACGCTGCTGCTCATCACTTAAACTAAACGAATCCTAGAGTGTTTCCCAGCACTTCAGGAAATTACTTACCTAGTTAAAACCCTTCTGAAAAGTGACATATGTTTGTATGCAACTACCGAGACTAATCTAAGCGATCCACAAAATTACAGTGAGTAACAAACTTATTGAGAGCTTCAGCAACACGTAAATTTAACTACACTAATTAAGTAGAACTCGGTTACTAAAGCATTCATTAGGAGCCACTAAATGCATCAGTTCATAGTTCAGACATCACATGTATTTTGCTGTCAAGGGAGCCAGCCATTTCTAGGGTGAGTGAAAGATTAGAATTTGCATTTAAACCAGAGTCTCTCCCCATCCCCCCCTTTTAAAAATTATTATTATACTAACACAAGCATTTATAATACTTGTGAGATAACAGAGAATTTAAAAGATATCATTTATTCATTGTTTGGATTAAAATGCAGTAATTTATACATATTTAAATGATCAAGCCTGCTACAAAGGACATTTAATAACTAGTTTGTCCAAAGTTTCTAGTTTTAGAATAGATTTGGGTAAGTGCCATGAACAGTCCTATCATTCTATTGCTTTATAAACTTCACAGAAAGTAAATAAGGATACAAGTTTAAAGATCCATAATGCCTAGGCTGAAGACCCGCAGCAGAAAAATAACACTTGAAAAAAGAGGAAAAAAAAAACCCAAAACCCCTGTGTGAAACGCAAACCAATTCACAACTGTTAAGAAATGATACATCTCATCTGAAGGTAAACTGCTTTGGCTTTGAATCTCATCTAACCTTCCTTTCTTGGTTTAATCATTTTTAAAATCTACTTTGGCCTCCAGCAGAATGAATAATATTCTGATCTGCTTTCAGTTAAGGAAACCTCGATCCAAAAGGAAAGAAACACTACATAACTCGGTTAATTAAGTATATTACTTATTTATTTCTCCCTCCAGACTAATGAATCCAAGAATAAACTGGTCCCAAGTTGAACTTCTACTGTACAAAGCTGGTCAGCTCACTTGAGCTCCCCGATGTAGTTCTGCACTCTCACTTCCACATACAACTTCTTTAAGCTACACATAACTAACCCATTTTCGCTCCCACATCGACATGAACTTAAATACTCTTGCATGCACATACTGCTAGAAGTGAGGTCTTAAATATTCTTCGTCAATATTTGATTCTCTGGGCTCATTTACTCCATCTAAACAGCAGAGTTAAAACGCTTACCCCTTCCGGGGCCACAAAATTATTTCTCATGTGGTAAACTTCAGACCTTTTTAGGGCTATAGTTTTGGAGGTTTGTTATTTTTCTCCACCAAGCCAAACAATGTTTCTGGAAGCGAAAACAGCAACTGGACACTAACGAGCTGCCTGCATGCCAAAACATGCCTGAAACTCATTCCAATGCACAAGTGAGTGCAAGCTGCTGCCTGAAGACCATCCAGCTGAAGTATAAAAATGGCATTACTCTCGTATACAGCAGTCCATAGATAACGGAGGGAATCAACTGCTATATAGAAACTTCAATTCTTGTGTAAGCTTTCAGCCACAGTGGCTCTATACTTAAGTTTTTAGAGTCTTTTTTTTCCTTTATTTAAATAAAACAATGTCAAGACTTTCCAGTTAATTTGGCAACCCTCATGCAAGGGAGTTGTTTGTTACCCACTAACCCCATTGCATCAACCAGTATTTTCCTTATTTCCAGAATTACCACTTCTAATTCATCAAGCTAAATGATCCGTGGTTTGATTATACAATGCCAATTTACTCTAATATGTATGTAACTAGACATTATTAAACAACTCATTCTCTTCATCCTTCTCAACCCATCGGCAGACTTTCAAAAGCTGAGAAGTTTGGGCACTTCTGGCATTGCACCAGCGTTTTAACATCTGATCTGATGTTTGCTGTACATAAACAGCAGACTGCCGCAAAGAAACACAAGCTGCTGACCTTTTGGTCCCGGTGTAAGCGAAACAGCTGTACAAACCCCAAATTAATAGGTTTACACAATGCAACATCATCGAACGAAACAAATGAGTACTTAAAATTCAATTGAATTTAATTATCTAAGTAGTTTATCTGGACAGCATTTTATTCATGTCCCCACTTGACACGTTCGCAGCTATTTTAAATACAAACAAGCTTAGCGAAAACACATGGTAGTTATTGTTTGCTTTGAGGTTGTTAAGCAACTGGAAGTTTATCAGGTTTCTACAGCCAATTAGTTGTCCATCCCAACTTAGCAGAAAGCAAGATCAATGGGTCAAACCCTCAAATAGCTTTAAGCTCCGCACATGAGGCTTTGCTTGCTACTACTAAAGAGAGACGTGATAACTCCCACGGGGAAAACAAAACAGCGAAAAAAGCTCCCACACCTTTATTGAGGTTGCCCTCTGCATTTGTACTTCAGGGTTGGTTTATTTTGGTTTTTTTTTTTTCATTGGAGAAGAAACATGGTCCACCAGGACAACTGAAGCTCTTCTGATGTAGGAATCCATCAAGAGATCCAAATGGAAATAGCAACAGCCCACCTGAATTCACTACGCCGCGCTGTACAGAAGCCGGAGCGGCGTGCACGCAGGAAGGAATCACTTTGCCCCACACCACCCTCGCTGGGGCTGCGCGAGCGCCAGCAACGAGCGATGGCTTTAAGAGCTTTATTTTTACTTTGTTAAACTCCAGAGGGAGAAGAGCCATCGCTGTATGTAACACATTATTATAAGCTTAGGAAAGCAAAGCAGGAATTGAGGGTTTTTTTTGTTCTAATAGGAACACATTGTACCAACTTATCAGTAAACACACACCAGCCCACAGAGCCCATCCTCACATTTTTCTCACGATTTTTGTAAAAGATTACACCGAATTAGAGCAACATTTTTAAGAACACATTAAGACTACATTCTTTTTAATTAGGTATCCCACTAAGGAAAAAATAAAATAAAAAAAAAGACAACTAAGCTCCACAGAACTAACCAAATCGAGTTTCTGCACCTACCAGGAAAAAAGAGTTTGCAAATTTATACAGGAAATACAGTCTCATGCTGAATACTTCCGATTCCTCCAGATCCTGTGCAGCTCTTCAGGTAAACTAACATCCTCCCACCCCTTCTAATTTCCAAGCTGTATTTCCGAACCACTCCAGCACTACACGGGTACCTCTGTTGCTCAGTTAAGTTACCCAATGTCCTGAAACATCCCAAAAAGGCTAGAGAATTTGGTGTACAGAAGGATACGGAAGCTACAGATCAGGTGCATGATGGAAGAGAGTAATGTAAAGTCCCTGCTCCATGGTTAAACCGGTGTAAAATTAATAGAAGTTCTCCCCCACCCTTGAGTATTTGTTCAGAATGTAATAATGTGCAATAACATCCAGTCTTTCACTCCTAAATTACTTCAATAAACACGTGAAATGTTAACATGCTTACTTTTTTCAGACGCACATCCCTCCATCCTTCTTATCCTCACTTTCATCTTCTTCACCGCTAAACTACTTCAAGAAATTTAATTTCCAATTTCCCTCAAAGAGAATTCCAGGCTACAGTCTGCCAGTTTGCTTAATGGGCTGGACACCGTACAGACAGCACTTCTATTTAAAGGTACATTTTTAATTGCCCACTCATATCTCAGTTTAACATATCTGCAGTTAGGGGTCATGTGTCAATATTTCTGCTCACAGCTCAAATTAGAGAGTTCAAAAGGTTTAATGGGATGCAGAAGAAGGGATTCCAGACTGAACAAAATTGTCTATTCATCAATAACAATGAGGTTTTACTCCATTTTCTCTTTTCTAATGGTTCTAAAAATTCAAAATAAAAATCTGAATTTTAACACGTAAAAATAAAATGCGTATTGTAGTAGCAATTAAACATTGCACGTCCATGCATTTTAAAACTTCCCATCTATTACCTAATAATTTGCGAACTGAGGCTTCAGCACACCCTTTTGACGTTCACGAAATGGCTAAATTTGGTCTTCGCAGCCCCAAACCTCTCTTGACAATTCCCCGGTGCAAGCGCTCTGTCAGCTACACCGATTCTTGGAAATGATACCCCAAAAGGCTTTCAAAAGCAGTTCTGATATCCCATTAAAGTAGACAAGTGTCTTCCTCTCTCCATCTGGGAGACCAGGGGAGAAAGAGAGAGGGGGGGAGACACAGAGAGAGAATCTGGACGACAGAGAGGAAGAAGGGTGTCTTACTACTCTATTGAGTGGTACACAGGAAAGTTTTCACTGCAAAATCTTAAAAGGAAGTCGAAGTCAACAGCGAATAAAAAATACAAACACTGTGAAGCAAAAGAACCTGGAAGGACTGGCCGTGCTTATTACTACAAAATAGATAAGCCCAACAGCGGAAGAAAATAGTGAAGATCCAAAGGAAAAAAACACCAGGAGAAAATATTGTCAAAAGCCAGTATTTCGAATCTGGACTTAATGAAGACAACTCAAGTATGAACAGGAGTGGGATATCACCCAAGGATTCAGACTAGCTTGAAACATGGAGGACTTTTATGCTCAAAAACCATTCCAGGAGCCACCAAGAAAAAGACTCTTAAAGAGCGAGTTAACCTTTGATGAGAAAAGCTTGTCTAACTCGCATTCACTCAGTGTTAAAATTCTTTGGCTCTTCAGGTGACCCTAGAGATTAGCGCATCAGTAAACAGCCAGTACAGTGAACATTTTGAGAAGCATTTCCATTAAAGCTAGAAGATTTGTTAAGGTAGCTTTGCTGAAAACCACGTTACGATCATACCCAGAAAGGGAAAAAGAAAACCCAACAAAACCCAATCCACCTCTAAGCAGTAATTGTTACTTTTAAAAATTATGAACTATCATGAACCTCTGGATAATTTTGCCTGCATTTGACCAAGCTTTTGGGAAGCTGGAAGGACTTTATTTACTTTTTAAATAATCGTATCATGCCATTCAACCTGAACAGTTGCTAGTACTTAATGTGTGTGGTCATAGTAGGATAAAAATGCCTAAAAAATGTAAAGGTGTAAATTTGATTTATTCAAATTAAGGAAAAAGGCCTCTGGTAGAGAACCTGTTAAAAAAAAAAGCCTACAAAGCTAAATCAATCATTCAGCTATAGTGAATATACTGGTAGTTTTCCATCAGTAGATATCAGAATCACACAGTTCCATACTTATACTGAAAATTTAAAAATATTTACATTCCTTTCAACATAAATATTGAAGAATATGTTACTTCTCTGCTCTGCTTAATAAGTTTGTTTTATATTTGGCTGGTGCTTCTTTATGACCTACAAACATAACCTGCCCAAGGGGGAGGGACAGTTAAAAAAACCAAACGAGCAATCACTTAGCTTTGAGTAAAGCAGAGACAAGGCAGAAATATTATTCGGTTCCTTCAAGCTAAGTAAAATTTCTTCTTTAATGTCCAGAAGAATGTTAATCCAAAAATGCAGCAGCTTCTTCTACGAGTTCAAAAGGAGTCAAGAACTCATTCTGCCTGGACAGAAAAGAATAATGTTCCTCTTCAGAAGTATATTCAGTTCCTTCACGATACGCCAGAACTAGTGTCTCCCATTCACCTTCCTCCATGAGCAGTTCAGCAAGATTCTGGTTCACCATTTGGGCAGAAAATATCGAAGTTTCTGGAGGAAGTTTCTCAATTGTCCATTTTCCTCTAGAGGAACTGTTATTTTTTCTGTTGCATTTTTGGTTTTGATTTTTCCCCCCCCTCCGACAAAGGGAACCCCCCCCCCCTTCCTCTTTCAAATCGGAAGAGCTCGCTCAGCATGTTTCATTGCGCTTCTGAAATTTTCAAAACTTTACAAGTCTCTTCACCTCCTGACTTGTTCAGAAAAAGATTCTACTTCACCTAATTACCCCAAAAGAAGCTTTTCTGCCTTACCCACGTCAAAAATTGTGAAGTTAACAAGGTACTCAGAGATATCTAGCTTCATTTACAAGTATAAACTGCACAGAACGATTTTATCCAAACTCCCTAGTCATTTTTTGAAATTATTCTATTACCCAGTGATATTCTGTCATCCTAAGAGAAGTAACTGAGACCAAGGCTGCTTCTGCGACAGTGAAAAGCTTCGTAAAGAGAAGGCGCACTGGGAAGTCTAAAAAATTCACAAAATTATTTACTAGGTCACATCACTGAAGCCTTTCTTACATTATCGCTTTCACAACAAGTTAAACAGCAATGACGTTTCTGCTTTTGGCAAAAAGGCAAGAGGTATTTCCTGGTTTTGCCAGAAAGGTAAGAGCAGCTAGCATAGGCTTCTTTAAAATAACCTAGTATTAATAGCTTAGCAATTTCTTTAAGAAGAACAGTTTATGCACAGAAATAATAGCTGAAGAACTTCTTCAGAAGACTTGTACATCTAAGCAGTAACTAATGATAGCTTACAGGCACACTTAAGTATGGAAAGAACGGTAGCGTGAATATTTAATGTGAAAATGACCTTAAGCTACACGAGGGAGACTTCTCAGAGAAATTACCACTTCTCAGTGGTAATTTCTGCTTTTCAGTTAAGTGGCCTTTTCAGAAACCGCTGTTCTTATCTTTCACACGTGCTTTTTACTGTCCACCCAAAAAGCATCATTTGATTTGAATGCAAACAGTCATCTTTTCAAAGGGTTTCTCGTGAAGAGATGGTTTATATAGACACATACTAGGTAACTACAGCAGGAAAACATCCTTTCCACACTACACTCCGCCTGCTAGAATGAATGTGTTCTTGTGGTAGTTCTGTGCAGCACAAGGACATTTTCTGTCCCTTGAAGGCTGATTCCGTAGTGTCATGGCAAAGCATCAGAAGGAACGTCAAGCAGCTAATATGCTTTCACAGCTTTCCAACATCATAAATAAATAAACAAACAAACAAACCACGCTCGTGTTCCATCCTCACCCCCCTCCATTTGCTCTTTTCTCCTGCTGCAATTTTCTTTATGTTCACAAGCCCCCTTCTGTCTCACGCAGAACACAGAAATGTAGGAAGAGGGGTGGAAAAAAAAAAAATTAAAAAAATCCTAGCACTGCCACTGCTCACAAGAAACAAATATCCCCTAGGGCTCTATATGAACATCTCACAAAATTTAAAGACACCCAGGAGCCGAATTTCTTTACCAGCCAAATGAGCCTGTACAAGCCTATAGAAATATGCATTTCAGCCCTCTAAGAAGGCATATGTTGTTAATGCCGTACCTATAAATATCTTGAGGGAATAGTTGTGAAGGAAAAGGCCTGCGCAAAGCAACTAAGGAGCTTATCGGACAGAGATAATCCCTTTCAGGAACACGCAAAGACATTGAGAAAGGTGAACAAGCATTACAAGAGGTGTGTTTCACGGGGAACATGTGGCACCTCTGCAGCAGCAGATCTGAAAGCTAGGAACCACGGCAAGCAGCCTAGGGCAGACTTTCATTAAGAGGAGCTCAATTTGGTAATCTCCTCTGCGTGACGCCTTCTTCACTCACAGTAACCGCGTCACTCGGAAATCTCAGCGCGAACAGAAATACATCATCCCAGGCAGAGGCACGGCTCCGTTCTCAAACGAGTCTTTTGCAGCAGTTAAGCTGCACGTTATTCCCCGACCGCCAAGAAAAAGTCTGTCAGAAATAACAGTTTAAAGAAGACTGTAGATGTTTTATAGTCATATGATCAAACAGTTGTTTTAAAGACAGTGTGCCAAATCTGGACAAAATTAGGACAAAAAAGCGAAACAGCCTTTCAGCTTTCATGACCATTACCCTTCCCCTCCCCATTAAAAAATACTTCATATTTTCAACATCAATTATCAATTACTCCTAGTTTTTCACCTTTTAATATTGATCAAAGCATTTCATCCTCTTAAAATGTTGACTAGTGCCCTAGGCTATTTTTAGTCAACTAATGGCATAAAAATTATTCCATTTAAAGAATGTTTTATTATGGCATATGGCATAAAGACCAAAAAGTAACACAGGTTAACACAGTACTATACGGACACCAGAAGCAGTTCATTTCTGAAGATAAAAAGATTTTTTTAATCACTTGGTTTTGAAACAACCGAGTAAAACTGAAGCCTACATTTCGCTTCTGCACGCCGTTAAAACTCAGAGATGCTAATCCCAAACAAGACAGGCTGGTACCACACCTCAGCCCTTTCAAATTTTTGATGGATTTGATATAATAGTGTTTATAAGTGAAGCTTATAGGGACTGTCATGTTTGTGCCGTATCAGCAGCGAGAGAGAATATTACTCATCACGTCACTGAAGGTATCACAGAAGACCCTTGACGTGATTACAGCTGAGGCCGCAGAAGCCGCAATAGGCAGAGCACCAGCAAGGTGCCAAACACGCGTATCTTGCTTGTTATTCTGCACAACACCACACAACCGTGAAAAATACCTCAGTCTGCTTCCCAGTGCTACCTGCAAAGAACTTCCCCCCCCCCTCCATGTCCCGAAAGGAGAGGCAAGAAAGAGACATAAAAGCTTAACAGGAAAATGATTTAATCAAACCAGTAATCAGTTTACAGCTTGCACGCATAGTTCACACAACAGCACGCGGAAAGGACAGCTAACCTCAGTTAAGATCCAAGGACAGAAATCTCATTTCTCTTCCTTCCTCTCAATAGCAAACCTGCCACATGGCTTTTCAGTTAAGGGCCACATTCTAATAAGATTTTCAGCACTATTACACAAAAGTAGTAGACTCAGTTCTATCATTAATAAATTGCACACCAGCTTTCTTTGCCTCTTGATTTTTTATATAGTAAACATAATATCCATCAAGTCTAAATTACCCTGATAATTGTTCCATGTGATATATATAAATATAAAAGTCACATTTCAAATTAATCAAACTACCAACTGGCGTTACCTGTCAAATCTATCACATACACTAATTTACCTGTGCCACTAACACACATTTGTTTTTATTAGAACTATGCAATCATTGTGCAAACCAAGATGATGACTATTCTGAGTTCGAAATGGACTTGAAATTATGATTTAGCAGACTATGTAAAACACAAGCAGACTTCAGGTATGTTTAGTCCCACGGACTATTCGCAGGCTGCAAGATACAGGATTAATTATCATGCTGAACTAGGATCTAAAATTTCTTGAACAACACCGTTTCACCACCTTACAATTTGATTTTTGACATTGTGTAATATCAAATTTCCCTAACACTAAAAGCACTATCACCAGAGCCTCTGGTAAAATGACAGCGTGTATCTCTTTCTTGAAGTCAGCCTTCTTTCCAAGGTGTATCCCATATAATACAGTATATTACTAGTATTCTAGAGGTGGGAAGATACTAGCTCTGGTTCTTCACTTCAAAATAAAAATTCCTCATTGGAAAGCTCTATGCAAACCATTAATCAAATAGCCTGGTAGCAAATATTTCAAAACTCTAAAGCCTAGTGCAGCTCAAGAATTTGAAAGCGTACGTTATTTTTGTGGTCTAAGAATGACTGGCTGGATATAGACCAGATTTTGGTGGAAAAGTGTCACTTGGGACAATTAGCCCCACCATATTCACTGGAGAAGGAGCAGCAAGACAAGCGGTACTTAGCACTGGGCATAAAGGAGAATAAAAAGGGAGCTTTAAACACACTGTCTGAAAGTAGTCCATTTACTAGAATCAGTGAATACGCTCTAGTAATCAGAACAGTTACAGAGATCTTCATTTGGCTCGACTTCGCCTGCATGAGCGGCAGCGATGCTATACATAGATAAAATATTTGTGACATACTCTGCAATTTTCCCATCGGCTCCGGTGTTAATGGGGATTAAACGCTGACAGTCTACTTCCAGCGGTCACTTGCTGGGTAATGTCATTCCAAATCTGAGAAACGTACAAGTAACCGTTAAAGTTACATGCATGTCTTTTGAAAGCAATGGAAAAGGCAATTTTACGGACGGTCACCTGCCAGCATTACAGTACAGATTTCACCCACGTGTCCTGACCAATTTAAACCCTCCTTGGATTCAGCCAAAGCTGGAGAAGAGATCACCCTCAGAATCCCACGCTTGGTTTGACACAGGACGCAGCGTTACAAACACGGAAACAGAATTACTAACATCATTTCAATCACTTGCTCATTTTTTTTAAAAGACAACTCTGAAACCAGCCCTCTATACTGCAAATTTTTATAGTCTTCCCAAAGGCAGTTATCTGGTTCCTGATTTAGTTTCTGATGTTTACAGGGAATCATTGCAGAAGTACACCAGAGTGAAAAATACAATACACTATTTCCTAAAAGGAACATCAGAAATCAAAAGTTAAAGGAAATACTTGGTCGTTCATTGTAATTTCTTTGGCAGAGGTTACAAGACTGCCATCTGCCATTTTAATAGCATTGCCTCCCCATCTGTCCTTGGCACTGTGCAATTGTATAAATCCAACAGTTTCACAAGTTAAAGTTAATTCTGCTGAGACAACGACTCAGAAAAACGCCGTTCAGAGGAGGAATTATGTACCGTTGCGATCCCACCAAAGGCAGCCCACCGCAAGAGTACACCAAAACGTGGCTCTAGCTGGCGGTCACGACGCTGGTGAGAAACGCAGCAAAGAGCTGTCATCAGAGGCAACGGTCACGCTGCCCTGTGGCTCTGACAGACACGGGGGATTAACGCTGGAGCTTCTAACGGAAAACATCAGATAAAAGAGAGTTCACCACGGATTCTTCTCAGAGCCCCACCTTGTCGTGCTCCTGAAGCTTTACAGGTTTTTGCCGTGGATGATTAGTAGGACATTAAAAGAAGTTCTTACCAAGCTGTTGCACGCTTCAGCTTTCTAACCACCACCTCTGCAGCAGAGAAAGGTTAAGATTTCAAGAAAATCACAGTTTCTGAAATCTTTTAAATTCTCCACTTCTTGTCACCAAACTGCTCCAGTGATTGCTGTCTGCCTTCATCAAAACACTAAAAGTTTCCATTTTAGACTTCCTTATTAGTGGGATGAGGTCTTTTTTCATTTTGTTGACAGTAAGAAAACCAGTGATGCTCAGGTAATGACAACAGACTGACACTGAACAAATGAATAGAGGATTTCAATTTTTTTTTTTTTTTAATTCAACCTCAAACACTCTCCAAGACTGCAGATTCTTCATTAAGTTATTTAGTCCTTCCCAAAAACAGATTAAAAAACCCAAGCTGGTGAACTAATGTTTCAACCAAACACTATAAACAGGCAATAAAACTTTGCACAGTTAACTATGAAGCTAAATTTCTCCACCATTTTTAAAAACTGCTTTTCCCCTTTTATAATCAACCTTTGCAAGTTTCCAAGTCAATTAAAAGGAAGAACATTACAAGTACTCAAACCAGCTCCAAGAACTTGATGACAGGTTTGACAACATCGCTCACTCCTGCGCAGACTTTCATTTTTATATTAGGCAAGAAAGCTTAGTCATTAAGGAAAACTTCAAGTGCATTTGCAATGCTTGTCACTCAACAATCCACCGCAGAATATCAATTTATTTAATGAGAATCAGGCTGAAGTCGTGGCGGACCATTTTATTGAGATGTTTCATGAAAACATGAAGACTCTTCCCACGCTAATAAGGTAAAGGTATCACTGTTAATACGCAATTAAAAGTTATCTATATTGCAAAGCCTTGTTCTGCTTTATATTTTGATGTGAGATCATTCAAGATAAACCTTTAGTAGTTTACTACCAAATATTCTATTAGCAACAGACGTATTTTCTTAGTGCATTTTTCTTCAGCTCTTTGCTAGAATGACAGGACAATGGGATGCTAGGACAGCATTTTCACTTCTTGAAAAGGAAAAACTACCAAGAAAAAAAACAGGTTAAATGAACATCACACTTTCCAGATAAGATAATCAGCTTTTTTCCCCCTCCAAATTTTTAATCCTTTAAAATAATGATGAAGTTTTCTCTCTTGGTGACGATCATCCATACCAATGCTTCCTTTTCTCTAGAACCTCTTCTCCTCTATCCGGCAGGTAGTCCACACTCATACAATGTAAACAGAAGAGCCCCTGGCACCCCAAGTATTATTTTTACATGATTATAGATAGGTTAAAACTGAAATTCAGAAAGCTGAACTGAAACCAAAGCAGTATGGATTTGTGGTAGGAATGGGTAAGAGTTACCATGAAAGAAAAGCGACCTTCAGAAAACACTACCACGTGCTAAGGATATGTTTGCAGTATCGGAGCAGACTTGAGTTCAAGGAGTAAGAGTGTAAAATCAAAGCAGAGCAAATCCAAGCTCAGAAACACATTTGTAGTTTCAAGAAGAGTCCTGGTATAAAAGTACAGCTTGCAGTGGTACGAACTGCACATTTAAGGTGCTTAAATGCTGTACATGAAATTATTTTGGTTAAAATGTTTGCCCAAATTGAAATATATCCAAACCCTAAGCACATTCAATTCAAGTAAGCATGCATTTTAAAAGAGGATTTTCTAACATTTTAACTACAAGAACTTCTGTTCCACTGACTATTCACATAACACAGAAAAGGAAACAGGCACGTTTCAAGCAAAAGGAACAACATGAAAGAGACAGCATTTAAAATAATCAGATTACCGTGTAACGAGGTTATAAGGGTCCCATCTCAGAGACGGAAGGTAACAATTTCAATTCAAAAAACCCAATCACAAACCCCACCAAAACAAAACCAAAAGACTCCCACCAAACCTACACATGCCAAACTCAAGAGGCCTATTTTATAAACTTTCTCAAGCACGGGACTTGAGAACAAGGGTCCTCAAACCAGGAGCTATTTAATACCTTAACAAAACCGGTGGAATAAGTGCGCGTGAGAAGGATGTACAAATAGCACAGGCTCTGAAACTATGCCCATCCTTCTGTTATCTCACCAGAAGTTGCTAAGGACACGGGTACTAAACCCAATGAGGTGACAGCAGTTGAAGAAAATGATTGCCCACCAGTGGAATTTCCCGACTGCAGGCAGTGAAGTCCACCACAGTTGCAAAATAAAGCACATCAGGTTAAACATCATCTACTGAGGTTCTCAGACCGAGTCTATACGCGCAGTTTTCATTGACAGTTCCTTCACCTGCTCTTCTCTTGGCAAAGAAATAATCAGTGTGTTAAGAACACTGGAGGCTGGGCCAGGGGAGGGTGGAGAATCCTTCAAAGACATAAAACGTCAAATGCAACGGTTGCATTCTGTGCATCCCAGCACGCAAGTCCAGGAGGAGATTTAGTCTGCAAATACCCCAAATTCGTATGGATAATTTTATATAGCTATATATCATAATGTCATAAAAACTTTCTGGGTAAACTTAGTAGTAAAATTCCCAGAGGCACTGACAATCTCTGCTTACTAAGAGAATTGTTGGGTTTTTTACCTCTTATTTTGGAGCCACTTTGAGTAATTCAGAAAGGTGTTGGATATGTCATTCTCACACTGAAAATGCATTTAAATAATATAATTGGAGAGTTGGGGTTTTTTTTCCCCCATCACAGCTGAGATGAATCTGTATTTCATAGCACAGAATAAGGTGGCACAACGTCAGATATCGGAGCTTTGATGTGTTACTAAGTTTTTTTGAGAGGAATGGTATATAGCTCTGCTCGCATCCCCATAATCCTATCTTCTATATAGAATTTGCATGGTCTGCTGAATATTTAAGAGACATAAAGAACACGCATCTGATTCAACTGACTTTTGCTGTTCAAGTCTGATAATATTAGTATTAATTTGGTATCATTGTAGAATTCATTATTTAATAAAGGAGCCAGCGCTAATTCTGAATTAGCATAGACTTGTTTCATACCTCTTGTTTTGTATTTCAATAATGGAAACAAGTTATTATCTTCCCCCCCGCCCCTTTCTGTCGAACTATGTCTTGCAGCTTGTAAAACATCCTACAAGGAAGCATTATTGTCTTTGCAGAGATCTCCTTCCCTTCCTCCTTCTAAATGAGGATGATCCAGAACAGGGAGAGGGCAAGGAGAATTTCAATAAATTATCAAACCCCTTAACTAAAAATAAGAGGAGTTTTGTTTGTTCTTTCGGTTTTCCATCTGTCTAGCATCAGTTTTTGACTGATCATTATTAAGATTCAATAAGTAACAAACCCAACATCGAGGGACACAATTCTACTTTAGAAAGTTACATCAGCCAATCAACCTAAATATTGACAAGAGCAAGGAAGCTTAATATTTTATTCATTTAAATACATACCTCCCATATTTATAAACACATTAATCAAATTTAAAAAAGGTTATGCTGAACAGCATGTAGCTTTATGCGAAGCTTTCGAGTTTACTACTAATAAATATTTTTGTTTGAAAACCTGTTTCATATAGCTTTTAATAAAAAATACTATTTTCTACGTAGGAAAGTAAACGTGACAGATGCAAACCCAGGTACAGATCTCACGAATGCTTACACTTGTTAGCAAAGTTCAGTATGTTAGTTGTCACATTTACCTGTATTGCTAAATACACAACCGCTGTCGATTTATGTAAAATCAGCTTACTTTCAAGATCAGATTGGAGAGACTTGATGTAATTACAAACGAACTTTTCTGTTTCAAAAAGGCACGTTCACCAAGTTCAAGATTTTAAACCCGCCTACTTAGCTCTTATTTCCGGAGGTTCTAGATGCACTTTATCGTGGAATTGGAAGCGGCATCGAGTGCCCAGCTCCCGGGGGAAGCTCTGGGAAGCGAGGTGGCTCCCTCACCACGGTCTCTGCCGGTCCCTCTCCCAGAGCAAGCTCTAACGGGCAGCGCCAAGGAGCACCAGCACACTTACCCGAGACAGGCACCATCCCAGTCCTCCCACACAACCCCTCAGACCTACGTATTCACCAGTCACTGCCAGAATTTTCTCACAAAATGCTGTAAATATAAACCAGCCAAGAGAACTAGACACAGTGCAATCCACGTAACCAGAAGCTCATACATTTTTGCCCTGTTCAGGAAGTTCCCGCTGTCCGCTATCACAGCTTTATGAACCACGGGTTGTCTATAAAACAGAGTTTGAGAAACATTAAGGGAAGGGACCTCTAAGGAAAAAAACCAAACAAACAAAAAGAAAAAACAAAAAAAACAAACACCACAAAAAAGGCCATGCAACGCACTCTGAAAAACCCTCAAAATCCATATTGAGCTAGTTAGGCTTCTTTTTTTTTTTTTTTTTTTTTACACTGTATTTTATCGACTGAACCAGTCAGCAACAATTAGCAACATTTTAAAAGCGTTTCAGTTTATTTAGTGTGTGAATCAATACAAGTTTTCTTTAAACAAACAATGAGCTAAGCTGCTGTAAGTACATTTGCACCATTTTCATTTTCTTTAGCCATTTTCCTGAATAGATGAGCATCTGTGGTTGCAGAAACAAAAGTCAACCCTCCACAGAAACTATTCCTAATTTAGCTTCATTTCATGGAGCTATTTTCACAGCGGTTCCCACTTGACCTTGCACAGAGGTGAGGTTAATGGCACGATGTAGAAAGCTACAATGTCAGAACTGACCTGAACAACAAGCCTGTGATGGAAAGAACGGGTTTTTGACTTGGGTCTCAAATATGTGTGATCTTGAGAAACTGTACCAAAAAAAAAGGAAAATAAAAAAAAAAAAAGCATCTACGTACACACATCTATGCATATCAGTTACTGGTTGGGTACAGTAAGTCCTCTAAAACGTTACTCTGGGGAATTTTTCCAGGCAGGGATCAACGCCTCCTGCAAAGCTCCATTGTTTAAGATGCAGAAACAAAGAAAATGAGACATCTGGGGATTAGTAGCAGTAGAGCTCACCAAACTAGCTTTGAAATTGGTAGGAAACTAGTACAAGGGGTGACAAGAAATGTAATGATGAAAGGGAAAGCTGAAGTAAAAACCACTAAAGAAGTTCCCTCACAATCAGTTGAATTAAACTGTAAATAAACACTGGAATTTACCAGACAAGATCCTCCCACACAGACACAGGTGATTACTAAAGCCACTCACGAGACCTCACCTGATTTCTTTTTTTTTTTTCCTGGTCAATTCCAATCCCCCCATTGCAAACATCCATATATATATAAAAATAAATAATTATATATATATAAATTAGCTTAGAGCATATATAAGGAAGAATGGCCATAATAATGGCAAGTCTGTCATACAGGAGGAAGCTAAAGGAAGATGGCTGTTAAAAAAAAAAAGCACAAAAAGAAAACAATGGAAACAAGATTGTCCTTGATAAATACACTGATGAAAGATGAAGAATTCTCTGAAGGACAACCTAGGCACAAACACCACACTGTCCATGAATAAATTCGGGCTGCAAATCAGAAAAGTCTTCAAAATAGAAGAGTGCAGTACTAAATTCTCTTCAGTAAAGCAAAAAGAGCTAAGCCTCTCACCTCCCCAGTTAATTACAAGATAGAGCTTGGTTACTGAATGAGATTGTTTACTCTTGTTGAAGGACTCAACCTCACCTTGGACACACTTTATTTCCCATTTTTCACCTAAGGCCAACCCCAGGTGATAGATGCCCAAATGTTCTCTTATCCTCTACAAGTCTGACAGTGGACAAACGTGATTTGAAAGTGGAAGATATCAGTTTTAGCTAGGCTGAGTGTGTTACACTAAACAGGAAAACCAAGAGCAGATCACTGAACAAAAAGAAAAATAAAATCTTATGCTAAATTTGACTTTCTTTTGAGTATTGGTAAATGACCAATTCCTACCATTCAAAACTACCTAAGCAAGAAGATAGTCAGGGACAGAGGGGAAAATCAATCCCATTTAAAGGGGATGCAGGGGAATCTATCCTATTTAAAGGACAAAGGAAACGTTTTTTCAAATGTTTTGTACTTCAAGGAGTATGAGCTTTGTTGAGATATGACAACTTTGTGATATTTACATGGCTACAGGAATGTTCTGTGACCAAAATAAAAATAACTTGAAAAATGCAGATGGAATGCTAAGCTTCACGACTTTGAGATGACAAAATACCCACTTACTATAGATTTGAAATACATCTGATTCATGAGTCCTTGTCCCCTTACTTCGGGCTTCCTGAAACCATCCCTGAGAAGTGCTGAGCTTACCACCATTAGCATGCAAGGCTAGCTGCGTCATCGTTCTGGTCCCCGAAACATCTGTAATACTCACACACATCTCCTAGGAAGAGGGATGGACCACACAGAAGCAACTTCTACTCTGGGAAAATTAATCTCATTAGTAAACATGTTTGGATTAACATGGCATTGAAAGCAATTTATTACTTAATTTAGATAGATAAATCATGTTAACCACAAATAAAAGTTTAAAGACACCAATTCTTACCTTCATTACAAGTAAAATTACTTTAGTTGATAGGTCTTTTAGCACAAAACATTTTCCTACAGGAAACAAGCTGGAAACACACAAGCTCTACTGAATCTTTTTCTGCATCTATCGTGTGTGCACGCACACACACACACAGTGCTATATCAGCGGCCTTTTTTTATTTCCTTTCCCCTCCAAAAATGCAACAGCTATGAAAGATCATGAAGTGCTATAGGCATAAAAGAAAAGTCACTGGGTTTCGGAAGCTCTTCCATCCAGCAGCAGTCCAAATCATCTTATAAATCATATGCTTCTCTAGTATTAAAAGACTACTGGGAGGCTTTAATTGGAAGAGTGAGCCACTAGAAATGTTTTTAAAATGCTAAAATTGACTAAGTATAAACGATGAATATCAGCAAGAGCACCATGGAAAGATGCAGAAATTTGATTTGACAGAAAACCTTCCCCCCCACCCACCTTTTGGGGTGGTGACACTAAAAGCTCTGAAAAAGGGTTTGGGGTTTTTTTGCCGCCATCAGCAGGGCTTTTAGTCCCATGAGCATATACCAATGCAATCCTAACCACAATTTCATAGCTGTCCATGCTGCGTAAAGAAAACAAATACTAAGCAATCTACCTTACACCTGAGTTTCATTTTTTTTCATTTTAAAAGCAGCATACATAGTATAAAAAGCACCAAGGTGAGCTTTATGTTTTCATAGCTATAGTGTTTCATAAACAACCAAAAAAAATGTAGTTTTTGAAGGCTGCTTTCTGTACTGAAACTTACTTGCATTGTGGAGGCACTTGACATTTCTGACATCTTTCTATATAAAAAAAAAGGTGGAAAACAAGTCTTAAAGCAAGTTTTAATAACCAAAGTTCAGCAGCACCTGGAGCTGCCCCAAGGGAAATCGAAGGTCATCTGCCCTGCAGTACAAAATCCTCCCTGCAAGTACCACAGCAACTGAGCTCTGTCCATGCTACATGATGTTTTAACTGAATATAAAATACATCTTCACTTACAGAAGGACATTAATAAAATCAGTCAAATGAATAAGGTTTCAAGAGAAATCTTTGAATTCGGTGACTATTTATTCTAATGTGCAATAGCCTATTCAAATCATTCCTACAAGAAGTCTCCCAAACCAAAATCATACCTAAGCACCAGCTTGAAATCTGCTATGCGATACAAATAACTTCGAGGCCTCTCCTGACTGATTAAATCACAAACCTATCTCTCCAAGAGGTTAAAATTTAAATGAAAGCTTAGGCTTGGCAAATCCCATCAGATTGTCAAATATGGATATTATGTAGGAACCCCATCTGTTCATGCAGCAACATGAATACGCAACGTGACCGTTGCTGCAACACTTGCACTCACATTGCGGAAAATTTACAAGTAAGCAGTTCCTGACTGTAATTAAATCAGGAACAAAGTTCTGAAAACCCATGCAAGAGATTGCTCGCCACAAATATGAGCTTTGACACTGGAAGTTTATGTTTCTCTTCCTCTCACGTGCGGAGATGGTGCAACTTTACAGCAGAGGTGTGTTATCCTTTCCACTTACACGGAGGTTTGTTAATCTGCCTTGCAGGGCAAGGTACACTGTTCATTGCAGTGCAGGGAAAGGCAAGTGCGTGGGAGATCGCTTTCTGCCACGTCACCCAGTGCACTGCCCATCAACGATGTACAAATCAATTAACAGCTTCACAGGTAGGGAGAGCTGCCAGCTGGAGGCCACAGGGCTGGACGAGTTGTTTGGATGGGCTGTACACCTGCCTGCAAGACTATCCACACACCAACCGTGAGCCAACTTCACCATCAGGGGTTGATAGAGTCTTCAATATACCTTACCTCCGTCAAAACTCCCGCCCGCGCTCACTCAATCCAGCAAACACTCAGTTTCTGAAGTTGGTTGTTTTTTTTTTTTTTTCCAACTCTGCACATAACCACCTCTGACTAAAGATGGGTTTGGATAAAGTTCTACATCCAGCAGAACGTGGCCACAGCCACGCTTCCCACAGCACTGCCAACTGTGCGCTGGCAGAGTAAAAACTGATGCAGAACTATGCAGCACATTTAGGATGGGGGGGCGGGGGGGAGACGGTCCAACTGACAACCCAATTGACTGATTTGGCTGTAACTGAGCAAAAGAAACCACATGACCAGCCGTGAACTTTTTCAACAAGCATGTTCTACGTTCAAGGTGAAAGTGACTGCCAAAACATAAATTAAATCTGTTTTTGTGGATGCCAGACAGTTCTCTTGGAAAGCATCACCAGGATGTTAATTTGCTGTAGCACTGTATAAATTCTTGGTTAATGGTAAGAATTTAAAAAAAAAAAAAAAAGCCCCCCATCACAAGATGAAACGTTTTATCTTGACCAGCAAATATCCACAGCATCACATTTCAATTATTAAATACAAACTACTTTGTTACTTTTGAGAGGTTTGGGAGGTTGTTTTTGAAATTAAGCCTGCACCTTTTACTCTGCAAGTTTCCTGTGAAATACTTGCTACTAACAAAAAGTCAGGCATTCACCTAATAGAAGCTACCTCAAATCACCAGGTAGGCAAAAGTTTCTATCTACCAAATGCAATCAACTTAAACCAACAGTTCACAGACTTATCTGTAAGAGCTTGCTCAGCATATTAACTATCATCCTCTAGACTTAAAAACCTAATTACAAAAAATAAATATATGCTGCAGCACAATTTATGCTTCTCAATTTCCACTAAAGAGGCCCTGGATTAGAATAAAAGCTTAATCAGGGATAAGATACATTTGCAAATTTGCCTAAGTTCCCCTTCCCCAGTTTTTGAGTATATTACTCTTTGCTATAGCTGGTGCTTCTATCCAGCGGCATCTATAGAAGCAACAGATTCAAGAGAAATTAATTAACCTCTCGGTTCAGCAGAATACATCCAGCAGCTTCCCATCAGATGCAGCAGGAAGTAACAGGGCTGCAAAGCTTTAAAATGAGTTTTCCAATTCAAACAACTGAAACTCAGTGCATTTCGGAACAAGCTGACAACAATCTAGAAAAATGACATTGGCACAACGGGCCTCTCTGGAAGAAAATACTAAACCCAAATCACCCAAATTTTTCCACTCTCTCTGATACCATGCACAAGACATTTCTCATAATACTAGGATTAAACAGAGGAAGAGTTTGTACAAACGTGCACACCAAGATACACACAGGGCTCCACACATACAAGGAAAAAACAGACAGATTGGATTTCTGTGCCTCTCCAAAACGTAACAGATGTTCCTTCAAATTCAAGGCATAATTATTTTTAATAAGGAATTAAACAAAAGGAACTACCATCTTTAAGTCAGGGGTTTGTTCTCCATTAACCTTTTCCAATGAACAGAGGAAGTTGCATTTCTCACATAATCTTTTAAAAATCCCCACAATGTCCTTACAAGGCATTTGACAAATGTGCAATAAACGTATATGAAGGAGGAAGCTGGACCCCGACATACGAAACACACTGGCCTACATTTCTCAGAAGGTCAAACGAAGGACAGATACATGAAAAGCACTATTTTGGCAGTAATTACATTTGAAAAGCAAAACATTTAGCTAACTTATTTCCATCTCTCAAGATCAGGCACTTCCCAATTAAATTAAAAAAAAAAAACCAAAACAAAAACCAGCCGCCTTCTATCTTCCAAGCAATAGTCAAAACGGTCACTATCAAAAAAACCCAAAACCAACAAACAAAAACAAACCCCCAAACACTGGAATCATAAAAGCGTAAATGAAAGCAGCAGAGATGACTTCACGTACCACTAGTCATAACCAGAGCAAGTGAATAAATAATTTTTAGTATTTTGACAAATACACCTACACATGGTAGGACTTCCACATTACAATGCCATTTTTTAGTTAGGTTTTAAGACTAAGGGAGGTTTTGAAATTAGGTGCAGAACAAACCCTCAGAAGCTCAGTCTCAGTTCTTCCAGGAACAAGTGTATTTCTACCTCGCTGTCACTGAGGACAGATGCAAGTCACTTAAACACGTAAAACAATGTTTTCTACCTACAGTATTATGAGCAAACAGGCAGAACCAAGCTACAATAAAGGTTAAGTGTTTACCATTGTGCTTATTTCCTTGTTTCCACATCTGACCAAAAAGCTTTCATTTGGAACTACGATTTGGACATAAGTGGTAAAACACGACTGGGGAACACAACTTCTGTCAGACCAGGAGGAAAAGAACACATCCACATTTCAGTACCGGAATGCAGACGGGGAAGCTGAGTAAAGGTATTCCGTTCATATTTTCCCCTGCTTCTAGTTCTCTCTTCTCTCCCAACAGAAGCGATTCCAGACGCGGAGCTGTTCAGATACACAGTTAAGTCTTTAGTTTGCACTAAACGAACGCACAAATTAGAAGCATGCATCAGTGCCAGAATTTGCAACTTCTGACAGAAAATGACAGGAAAGGGGTAGCCAAGTAAGTCTCCAAGAACCCCTTTGCTGTTAACATTTCAGTGGAAGAGATCTGAAGGCAGAGAGGGGGTCCAGGCCAAAGTAGCTGTGAAACACAATTGATAGAAAACACGAAGCTCCCAAGAGGGACAGAAGCATTCAACTCACTTAACATTTTAGGCACGCTTAATAATCTTGGGAGTTTGGAGAGAAAAATGTCTGCTACGTACTCCCCTCCCCATTGAGCTTGGTCAAACTGACATGACAGATGATGCAAACGCCTTTTTTTTCACTCTTCGTGCCTCCCCTGAGTTACTTTACATCCTGAATTTGGATCATGTGCCCGTTGCAATCAATGGCTACACTTCCACAAACTTCAACTTTCAGGATAACTTTTAAGCACTGTTTTTAGAGTATCACTTCGAACTATGAAGCTGCGTGTCAAGGACATGTCTCTGAAGCATGTGGCAGGAACAGCAGCAGAGTGTACCAGAACTCCTTCTTCCCCATCCTCCGTGTAGAAATACGTTAAAGTACGTGCTACAATTTTAGCTTTTCCTAGTACCTACCTCCCAGTAAGAACACCAGCAACAACCTTTAAAGGTAACAAAAGCAATACACGCGCCTTCAAATCCTGATGCAATTTGTTTAAGCCCCTCAGTGTACGAGCTATGAAGAGAATCTCCTTTTGCAAAAGCAACAAGAGTCACACCGGAGAGAGAAAATAAATCCTTCCCAAAGGAAAATAGAAGTAGCATTACCAAAGTCATATAATATTTGCTATGGATAATTTAACTATGAACTGCCAGGCAAATTCATTTCAAATCTAGTTTAAACTGTTAAAATAAATTACTACCAAGCAACACTCATCACAATGAGTTTTAAAGTCCTCATTCTCAGTGGTATTTGAAAACTCTTCAGATTTTCACTAAAAAAAAAACAGAACAACCAAAACCATAACAAAAGCTCCAAACCTTTGAAACAGAACACCTAACCAAAAATATGGGGGTTTTTTTCTTTTTTTTTTTTTTTAAATAACACTCTTACGAGTGCTTTCTACTACTCTGAGCTTCCTGAATGGACTCAATTTTAACAGATAGAACCAGTAGCCTGCTAAATTATGGTAATTTGCAATTGAAACAAATACTTGCAGATAAATATGCAAACATATCCACGTTAAATCACAACATCTACGTCAAACTGAAAAGAATGCCGTGACTAAGTTGAAGGACGGAAAGAGCACAAACATTAAAAAAAGGCAACCACACACTAGCAGGTCAGCCTGCTTACATACTACGGAAAAACATTTTAAAAAACATTCTTAACACATGGAGGGAGCCAAACATACTGCTTCTCGACAGGTAATTAACCTGAGAAACAGATTAGAGCAAGATACTGAAGAAAACAGCTAAAATCTCAAGCTTAATTCTCGTCCTCACAAAGACAAAATCTGCTCCACTGGCAAATAAATGCCCTTAAGGATAGTACTCTATGCGTGGGAATAATTTAATGTGCGCATAAGAACAGAAATTAACATTAAAAATACATGAGTTGTAATAAACTTGCACAGGTAAATGTGTGCTGTAGGGATTAAGATCTTCAGCTAGATTAGGAAGAATTATTTTCTCCTCTTATGGAGCACAGGAAGCCTTATTAGAGCTTGCCTTCCTGTAAAACATCTGGCACTGCCTGACACAGGCTACCCGACTGAACGAAATGTTGGTTTAGCGACACAACAAAAATGTTTCTCTCTGTGTCATGAAAAACCACGCTGAAAAGTACTACCCGATGCGCTTCACATTTCATTCGTCTCCCTAATGTATTTTAAATCACTTTAGGGATCATGAGGTGCTCTACTCGGACAGCTTTAGACACAGAAATACTCTTCCCACAGTACGATTACTCAATACGGCCACTAAAATACTGTCCCAAAAGGGTGGGGTTTCCAGCCTCCGCACCCATCAGAGCTTGTCGCGGGGAAGTGCAATTGGTCCCTGTCACCTCTGGCTATGCAGTCACAAGCTCGTAGGAAACACTCTCTTCTTTGAAGAACAGGAAGATGCTGAAAAAGATTCGGGAAATTTCCTGCTAAGAAGGAAGATAAATAACCAGCGAAGCCTCCAAGGCTTAAAGCTCAAAAGCTCACGGAAGCTAATGGAATGGCTCGTCCCGGAAAGCTCACGAGAGCTTTTTTACAAAGAAACGATAACCTCCAGCTGATTCTTACATTACTCTTAATAATATGTATGCTCGTAAACAAAGCGGGTTGTATTTCTGCTGCAGCAATCCAAGGGCTGGGAGAGGCGTGCCGATGCAGTATTTACAAAAGCAGCCTAGGAAAGAAAATGGACTGGAACATCATCCTCCTCTCGCAGATGCCATCAAAGGCACCACGCTTTTAGCCACTACAGAGAAAAAGTCAGTGTGGGTTGTTGGCAAAAATTTCACCCAATGAAAATATATTAGCAATCGATCTTTTCAAGTACCATCAGAGGAACGAACACTTGTCTAATTCTTTTTTTTTTTTTTTTAAGTCAGAAAACGAGGCCCAAACCTGTTAAGAAAATGGGATCTGTTTATCTGAAATCAATTTGGATCAAAGCCACAAGACTCTCAAAAGAGAAGATAAAAGATGTACAGATAATGACAAAAAGAAAAAAGGTGATTTCTTAATTATTTGGTATTTGGAACAGACAGGTGAAAAGTAAAGTCACTTCACAGAAATTCACTTCTATCTACATTGCTTTCAACACAAGAAAAACAACACAAAGAAGCCCAAAATAGGACACTTTAGAAACCGAGTAATAAGAAAATCCCACCGACTTCATCAGATGAAACGATACAGACCCCAGAACCAGCAAACATACATTCTCCACTTTATTCTTAGTCTTCTGTGTGCTTGTTCACTGCTGCACTCTAATTTTAGAGGGGTATGCTACATACCTATTTTTCCCCTTTTTTGAAAATCAGCAGCATAATCGAATCGTGCAGGCTCGTCTAGAACCTACTCTATTGATGCAAAACTAGCTGCTGATGTTCTAATAGCGATTTAATACTTAAGCTGACTTAGTAAATGCAAAGTCAAAGCTCAGAACCTTTAAGAGCAGCTTAACAGTACTTTAAGAGAATATATGTTATTCTAACAAGCAAAAGTGATTTTGCTATACTGAAATAAAGAGCTTGAAATTGCAAATATTTATTATTTCTATTATTAAAGTCAGAAAAACATGGAATTGCCACATAAAGTCAAGTATTTAGAGTCATAATTTCTTTTAAAGTGTTTTTATTACATTTCAGACTACAATTTGTAAATAGGAGCACAGCAGACAAAAAACTGAGCACCAACTTAGAAGCACAAAGGTTACTTCTGCAGGAACCAGGGGGGGCGTAGCTTCCTTTCCCCTCCAAACTAAAACCAAAGCCCATGCCTCTGCAGAGATCCAACTAGTCTGAAATTTCCCTGTAACTAGACAGGGAAACAGATGAGAACAGACCTTCACCGCCGTCAGTCTGTGACCATACCGGTTCCTCAGTTTATAAGCACTAGAGGAAGGATTCGGGTAAATCTCCGAGAATGTTTATGGCTGTGGTGAAGGAGGGATGGGGAGACCATTTCAGAGCTACCTTAAAGAAGTTTTCTTTAGTCTTGACTCCTCCGTATTTTACACTGAAACTGCTCCTCTTCAATATTGCAAGCAAGGTGGCCCAAATTCGACACTGTGCTTAGAAGACTTGCAGAGAGCCAGGCACTGTACAAAGGATACGCATTTCCAAGCCAAGAACCCCTGCCTCTGCCCACAGATGAAGCTGACCCAATAAACAGCCCTTTAGATTTACATTATCATTGGTATTTCAAGTAAGAAGTGCGAAACACAAAAGTGAACTGCTACCTCATCGTAAAGCAGTTCAGATGCAAGTAGAATGCAACTTACAATTTAGATTTGAAAAATAGTATCTTAGTTATAACCTGTACACCTATTATCAGCCAGGAGAAAGCCTCACAGTTTGAGGTGGTTTGATATTTAGTTTTTGCACCACAAGTGCAATTAAAGCGCACCTTTCTGCAATTAAAGAATTGCCTGATAAGAATGTGACCATTTCTCTAAGCAGCTTGCTCTTCAAAAGCTGTTCAGTCATTTTCAAAAAGCTGAAAACCAAAACAAGCACCACAAAAAAACCCAACCAAGCAAATAAAAAAACCTCAGATATTTCTGGGACATCTGAAAACAGAGATGGAAACGCATTTCCTGCATTCACGGACCTGGCATCACACGTGTTCTGATAAGAAAGGATACTTCCCGGCTCCAGCTTTGAAGTGTAACCCCTTTCTTTATGGGCTTATGTGCCAAACCTGTAGAAAAATCTCTGTGAATTTCGCCTCATTCTATGTTACGAGCCAAATTCTCCCAAATGTGCTTCCGCTCTTTAATGGACTACACCAAGGACCAACTTGGTCCTGCACGAACAGTCAAAGAAGTACAAAAATTAAAGCCTGAAATACAGTACATTCCAAATGATGACTTCTAAGGAAGACAACGTTTTGATTAATTTAGCCTAGCACTTCGAGATTTATCCCAGCATACTTAAAATCCACGGCACATAAGTAACCCGGTGCTGATCTTGCTACAGCTCACATTGAAAGGGATGTAGATCTATGAAATTACACAGAACGCGGCAGCTTATTTTAAGCATCAAAATTCAACAGATCATGTTATTGTGCTGACAAAAGAAAAAAGGAAGATCTCTTTTAAGCAAACTTGTGAAAATATTTTATATCAAGTATTACTATTTTCATAACCCCTTTCCCTTTAAATCTATAACTCTACAGAGTATTTTAAATTTAAGTACCTTTCGAAAAATACAGGAAAACAAATCTCACAGTGAAGCATGGAGACTAAAATTCAGCAAAACGTAGAAAGTACATCTTCACACAATTCTCATCAGCTGAAGGGTACTGACACAATGCTGAAAGACCTTCATCCGAGAGCAGCATGTTACCAGAACATGCCATAATGTCATATGTAATATTTCATGTTCAGATTTAATGAATTAATTCAACCTGCTGTTTACCTGACGCGATTCCTTTGCGTCAAAAGCAAACCGGGCCATAAACAGGTTTATGCTCTGACATTGTTTGCTTATTCACTTCCATGCTCTTTACCACACCACAAATTTGCATCAAAACACAAATAACGTTAACGGAGAATAATCCTTAATCCCTGACATCCCAGCACAAGCACTCTGACTTGGACTTCACAGGCAATTGACGTTATCACCATTAAGGCTTGCTTTCGACAACAGGAACCCACAAAATGTGTATATTTACCTCAAATATATCATAAAGGCACATCCACCGACACTGAGAACATCTAGGAAATATATGCATCACACGGAGAGCATAAACAAGCCGTACCACAGGTATCAGGGCTGGGTTATGACAGTAAAACAGTTCATCATTTAATCAGAATGGCTAGTTCAGAAAATGTTAATTTTCTTCCTTAATGTATTTTTCTTCTCATAACAAAGTTTAGCATGAGGTAGAAGTACACTTTTTCTCATGCATTCGCAGTCAGACAGGCCTCGATGTTCGTGTTTAAATGCAAAGGAAATAGAGAATTCACTAAAGCTACAGTATTTAAAATAAAAGCTATAATGGAAACTCACTATTTCCCAACCTTCCCCCTCCCAAAAAATGGGCTTGCAAAATGCTTGCGAGGTGGTATTCAAATCTTAGACACAAAGATGAAGAGGCTGCATTACGTTCAATTGTTTGAGTACTCGTACAGCTTTTCTTGAAATGCTTTTCAGCAACCTCAGACCTCCACGCAGCCAAATCCCTGAAACGTTTAACATAGAAAAAAAAAACAACACAAAAACAACCCAAGCACCGAGGAAATAATGAAAAAAAAAAAAAAGGAGGAAATAAAAAAAAAAGTATTAAGAAAGGTATTAGATCATTTAGCTATTTTTATTATTTATTTTTTTTTAAGGCGTATCACAAGAATGGAAAAAAAAAGGGGGGAGGTGGTATCACGAATACCAGGTTAAAATATACCCACCCCTCGCCGAAAGCTTTTTGGTGTTGATGATTTTGGCCGCGTACTCCTGCCCTGTGGTGATCTTCATACACCTCCTCACCACGGAGAACGCCCCTCTGCAAGCCAAGAAGCGCACAAAGTGTCAGCCCCCCCCACCCAAAACAGCTCACCGCCACC
>VYXH01009395.1:529390-544272 GCA_013397275.1 Burhinus bistriatus | reverse complement strand
TGAAGCGGTTCTCAAAACCCCAAACCCGCCGTTGCCCAACTTGGAAGTTCTTCCTTTACGAAGCTTTTCCAATGTCCGCGTGCCACCGGTGCCTTGGTGACGTCACTCTCGCTCCTGGCCGAGGCTTCGCCAACCGTTATTTGCTTCGCTTTGGGCGAGTCGTTACCGTGTTGTGTTTGTTTCTTTCTGATAAGTTAAGCGGTGGCGAGAGAAGGAATGAGTTGAGTTACGTGAGAGAAGTAACGAGTTAAAATACGTCCACAAAGGTTTCGTTAAAGCTCCGGAGTTTCCAGAATGAGGATCCAGATCTTGTAGGAAGAGTTAAAAACCCACCAGCTCTTCCCAAAACCAGCATTTCTGTTCAGGACCAGCCGGTCATAAAGTGAGTGTTTATCTAAACCCAAGATTACTCAGGGTTTCAGGCCGTTTTCTACCTAGAGCTCTGCTGTAAAGGGCTGTTGCGTTTCTTCACAGAATCACCGGGGTTGGCAGGGACCTCTGGAGATCATCTGGTCCAACCCCCCTGCCAGAGCAGGGTCACCTACAGCAGGTTGCACAGGATGGCATCCAGGAGGGTTTGGAAGGTCTCCAGGGTCAGAGACTCCATCACCTCTCTGGGCAGCCTCTTCCAGCGCTCTGCCACCCTCAAAGTCAACAAGTTCCTCCTCATGTTCAGATGGAACTTCCTACGTTCCAGTGTGTGCCCGTTACCTCTTGTCCTATCACTGGGCACCACTGAAAAAAGACTGGTCCCATCCTCCCGGCACCCTCCCTTTAAGTTCTTCACAAACTAAATATACAATATTCCTAGCGCTGCTCATAATGAGACGTCTACATGAGTGACCTTTTGGAAGGTCCTTGACTCCGTCAAAACGTGAGCCAATTGAAAAATCTGTATTTGCAAGATCAGGAATAAAATGAAAACCTCCCTTTGGCTGTCTAAAAATAAAGCCGTATGAAGCAAAGAATAGGAAACTCCTAAAATAAATGCAATTTCCTTTCCAGGAGCACGCCTGTGTGCACCCAACACGAACGCGTGAGCCTGTGAACGAGAGTAGTTTTCCTCTGGGTGAGGCGGAATACGCTAAAACCACTCAATTTTTGGCATAAAGGCAGCGGTGAGGAGAGTCTTTGAAACTCGTGGACGAGTACGAAGCGTTTACTCCGGCCGCTTCAGTTTAGACGGGCAAATTTACGCTGGAGCAAGAATGAATGCGTTCATTCTTCGTCATATTCCGTGAACGTGCGTTAAAAAGTGCTCAGCGCGGCAGCGCATTTTTTCTTTCCAACGAAAATGTAACATGGGAGTTGTGCATAATTTTGTATATATCTGCATAACTAACCCAATCAGCGGTACTGACACCCCAGCCTGGTCTGATGATGGTGGGTATTTACGGGGACGTGTCTGCCAGGTTCCTTATCTATACGTAGACGTTCCAAAATTAAACCTATTCCCCTGTCCTATGGCATTTTTTTTTTCCCAAATAGCATATTCCAACAACAAGCATTTGGCCAAAGCGTGTTAGTACCGTGCTGTACATTTATTAATTAATTAATAAAAAAAGTGGTCAGAAGAAATTGTTAAAAGTCAATTCGCTTTCTCTTCTTGCTGTTGTTTTGGTTTTATGGTGGTTTTTTTTTTAATGACATTATATGGATGCATGATCCAAACAGAGATGCCAAAAAAAAAAAAAAATTGTTTTGGTTTTTTTCCCATTTCCCAATCTGGAGGAAAAAAAAAAAAGCCCAAGAAGGAGCCAAGGAGTTCTGACAAATACCAAGCATGAATTTTATTATTGCCGCTAAGGAAAGAAAATAATTGTTTACAAGATCAGTATCATAGGACTTGGAGAAATTCCATAAGGAGAGAGACTGGGGAAGTGATGAATAGCTTGGAAATGTTTCAGTTCAGAGGGCTTTTTTCTTGTTACAACAATCATCTCCTAAACTTCAGTCGCTCTTGAGCTGAAACAAACCCGTAATTTGTAGCTGCCGTTGAAGCGCTCCATACGTTCTCCAAATTCTTCCGGAGCAGACCGAAACAGCCAGAATGGCAGCCAAGGATCTGGCCCGCGAGAGGAACTTCTCAAAGGTGCTTAGAGCTTCAGCTTTCTATTAAGGCCCCCAGAAACAATTAATCCGTGGTCGATCTTGTGGAGGCAGAAAGTCAGATCTCAACAACAAACCCAAAAAAAGGCTTAAAAAACATCCCGCAGCATGTTGCTCTTCTCCAGAAGAGCAGTTTGAGTCTGTAGGAAACTGAAGAGCTGTTCCTCTAAAGTTCCTGCAGTTCAACAAAACGTTACAGCTCAGTGGAATGAATTATGTATTCAACTTTAGAATCTCAAACAACATTTATTGTGGCAAAGGAAATTGTGTTTATTTTAAGAGTTTGCTATTCAGCAAGGTCTTCGCTTCATACGGCTTTATTTTTAGACAGCCAAAGGGAGGTTTTCATTTTATTCCTGATCTTGCAAATACAGATTTTTCAACTGGCTTACACTTTGAAGGAGTCAAGGACCTTCCAAAAGGTCACTCATGTAGACGTCTCATTATGAGCAGCGCTAGGAATATTGTATATTTAGTTTGTGAAGAACTTAAAGGGAGGGTGCCGGGAGGATGGGACCAGTCTTTTTTCAGGGGTGCCCAGTGGTAGGACAAGAGGTAACGGGCATACGCTGGACCATAGGAAGTTCCATCTGAACATGAGGAGGAACTTGTTGACTTTGAGGGTGGCAGAGCACTGGAAGAGGCTGCCCAGAGAGGTGGTGGAGTCTCCGACTCTGGAGACATTCCAAACCCGCCTGGACGCCGTCCTGCGCAACCTGCTCTAGGTGACCCTGCTGTGGCAGGGGGGTTGGACCAGATGATCTCCAGAGGTCCCTTCCAACCCCGGTGACTGTGTGAAGAAACGCAACAGCCCTTTATGGCAGAGCTCTAGGCAGAAAACGGCCTGAAACCCCGAGTAATCTTGGGTTTAGATAAACACTCGCTTTATGACCGGCTAGTCTTGAACAGAAATCCTTGGTCCTTCCCATGGTTGCACGTATTCTTGTGGCAAAACTCTTACTGCCTTGGGGCAATGGCTGGAAACCATTGAAGCGGTTACAGGTACATTATTGCAGCAAAGCTGAAAAACTGTGATTTGATCAATGAAATATCCCTATCTCGTTGATGCGAAACGTGCTCCACGTGCCTCCTTGATAGCACGTGGGAAGTAGCATAATTTTTTCCATGGAGGCTCGCATTGCTAATGCATGACAAACAGCCCTGAGCTGGCCAAGAAGGTGGTTGTTGATCTAACGAGCAACAGGGAGGTGAAGGAAGCTGGGATCTGTGGGATAAAGCCCCAAAACCAGACATTTCAGCTCACGCCATCGGCAGGGAGGGCTTACGATGGAAAAGTCGGAGGAGAGGCATCAAACTGGGAACAGAAAAGGAAGAGAGCGCGATGTGTGGGAGCACGAGGAAGGGAGAGGTGTGAGACGGCAGATGGAAAGGGGAAATTAGACCAATGGACCTGTGGCTGATGGAGTTGCGTAGTGAGAGATGGGGAGACGGAGAGTAAATGAGTTTTAGAACAGGAATGGAGAATCGCAGAAGCATACCAAATGAAGAGGATGGGGACCAAAGGGAGAAAACTTTTTCTAGGAAAAAGGAATAAGTAAAGGGGAAATTGAAAGAAAGTAAAACAGTTGTTAGGGTCAGAAACAAAAAATAAGCGGTGTGAAAGTGGGTAGAAAGATGAATATCTGAAGGCAGCAGGAAAAATGGAGAGAGGTTAATCAATGAAAAGATCAGGCGGGTATGTGGAACCAAGGAGAGATGTAAGAACAGCATAAAAAAAAAGGATGAACTGTGAGAAACCACACAGGAGACAATGTATTGGGTTTGCAGTTCATTGCAATAGTTTGAACCGGAGGCAACAGATTTCGGGTCAGTACCGAGTTATCTGCTGCACCATGTGTTGTATCTTGCTTTTTTTTTTTTTTTTTTTTTTTTTTTTTTTTTTTTTTTTTTTTTTTTTTTTTTTCCCTCTCATTGGAGCTGTTGGACTCTCCTAAATAAAGCTTTGGAGGGGGCAGAAGCACTGCTAACATCACCTGGTCGGCGTGCCAGGGACTCGTTCATTGTAGCCTATCATTTCCAAGGGATGATGGTGGCCTAAAGGTGCGTCCTAATGTTTTCTGCTGGAGCAGCTCCCACCCGAACACCTTCTGATCGGTGCTGACTCCAGAACCTGGTGCCAGTCCCGGATATCCAAGGTCTCCAGTGAGTCGTAAAGAGCCGTGGTGGAGCTGCTGAGCGACCTGCCCCAGGGCTTGTTTTCCTTCCATGGAGAAGCTCTCTTGCTCAATCCCTTGCTGCACTTGTTCCACCGTGTCTGCATAAGCACTCAGAGAAGCAGATCCTTGAAGGTTCCCCAAAGAAAATTAATTATTTATCCATTATTTACACTCCTGGCAAGCACCTTACTACCCGACTATGGCAGTGTGTGTGCTCCCTCTTGTTCTCCTGCTGGAGCACTCTTAGGCAGGATTAATTTACTCTTCAGTGAACCAGAAAGATGTTGGCAGAATAACTGATTTGATAGCTCAGTGATTCTGTCACGCTCTTGGTGCGCAGGAGACCAAGACCTCTCTCTGGCCTAAAAAAGCATTACTCTTGACGGACTAGGAGGCATTGCTGGCCATTTAACTCCCACCTCTAGAAGCACTACAGGGAGAACTAGGCGGAAAATTAATGCAGTTTTTTTATATCTTTGTGTGTGTGTGTGTGTCAAGGACAAAAATCCAGGCTGAGCAAAACTGAGCTGTTTTAATTTGTTTGCATTGGAAAGGAAGCAAATGCTTTCATAAGATACGAGTTTCACCTCAGAATTTTAAATAATACAATTTTTCTTCTCTTTTAGTTGAAGGTATTTTAAATTAAGAACGTTCCTTTAAAGTAATGCTTTCGAAGAAAGTGATTTCTTATTTATGTGCTTTAATTTTGAGCCGAGTAATTTTTTCTAAATTCCTAGCAAACAAAATATTACATTATTTACACAGCTCTTCTTACAAGCAAGTAGCAGAGTCAGCAACACTCCCAAGAATTATACCTTTTGCCTCGCATGACATGGATTTGAATGATAGATATTATTAAAATATATATATATTTCAGGCTATGAATGAATTAGTCAACGGAGGAAGGACTGGAAGGCGAGACGGAAGTGCAGAACACAGAAAAGCATGCAGGAGGTTGCTATCTTAGCCACTTAATGACTGAAACCATGTCAATGGGATGCCAAATTCAGGAATTCGGTGACAAAGTCAGCAAACATCACTGCTCTAAGGAACAATATTTGGAATCCTCGGATCTAACTAAGGAAAGGGCAGTGATTAACTGAAAGTGTCCAGAATGCTTCAGTAACGGTATTATAAACTGTAACATTTAGGAGTACTGCTGCACAGTTACAATATATTTTTAAAAAAGGGAAGGGCATATTCCTCCTTCTCAAAATTGAGCCATTGACCAGCTGGATTATTACTGGTTTCATCATCAGTTATATTTATCTGTAGGCAAATCAGCCTTCCCGCATGAGTTGAATAAGGACTTATTCCAGTAGCCACTAAAGTTAATGGGATTCTTTTCCTTGTTTTTAGCAGATCATCTGGTGGACGTGGTGAAGAGAACGGCTTGGACAAGTCGAGCTGTAAATATTCTTAAGCAGACAGGCCAGCTTACCGTCTGCCAAGGTTACTGCTGAGCCTCAAAAGCCATTTTGTAGAGGAAAAGACTTTTCCAGACTGCACTTCTCTTCTGGGCACTAGAGCCACAAGAGCCCCTAGGCTGAATTCTGTAAGACCTCAAGAGGCTGTAAACTGCTGTGTGTGCTACATACAACGTCCGGGAGCCGATATCCCAAATGCCGTCGATAACTATATATCGGGGTGCGCACCCACATATGCACGGTTAAGTTGCAGTTAGTATGGTGAGGAACAGATAGGCACAAAAAAAGAAATTAAATGATGAAAAATTTCTATACAGCAAACATATCTTTGATGTTAATTTCAAGAGTTAAAATTGAACGATTCCAAGATGACATTAAAGTGGTCTGGATTTTCCTACCCATCAGCTGGCTGACATAGTTTACATTTAATAACTTTAAGACTTACTTTGTTCAGAGTTGCCAACGTTAACAGAAAAACTGCTCTGGTCTGAAACATAGATGTGACAAATGCAGACATAACTGTTACAAATTCTTCTGAAACTCATATAGACCCAGCTGTCATTAAATTCCTCCCGACCCCCCTTTGAGGAGGAATGGGAGAGAGATCTCCCACGTAGAAGAATCAACCATAGGTAAAATGCCGGGGAAATACATCACGTTGACAAAGCTCCTTCCAAGGAAACGTAAAGGAAGAGAAACAACAAAACTCACCCGGTCAGAGCCCAGAAACTCAAGTTACTTTTGGAAAATCGCTCATGAAATCCTGTCTGTACGAGGGTACAGGTCTGTTCCTGACAATGCTCATTCCACGTGTAGGAGCAGTTGAACTACTTCAGGGAAACGAGTGTTGACAAATATAAGCGGATCGATCATTTACGTGAGAGACAGCTCTCGGGTCATTGCAAGCTCGCTCGCAGAGTTTCGGGAGGCATCAGGCCTCCAAAGTGTGAGCAAAAAGCCCAGCAGTTTTGGAGGCGGTGTGCTGGAGGAGGTGGCAGGTGTGGCAGAAGCTGAAGGAGCGGAGAAGGGACATCCTGGCGAGCGAGTGCCTGCCTCTGATGTGCTTCTGTAGCCTCCTTTTACCGCTCCTCAAGAGGTTTGTTTGATTGATGTCTGTGGTTGCTTTCCAAATGTTTCTGGAAGTTTTAGCACCAGCCTGGAGCCCTGTCTGACTGGATGACTCAGAAAGGATAAATATATCTCCTTCCAGAATTCCCAGGGATTTGTTACTTTTGGTTCAGTGGTGATAGACTCTGAGAAATACATGCATTTCTCTGGCGTGGCAAGAAGCCCGATTTTAAAGTTATCTTGTCCTATAAATTCAAGAGAAATATATGCATCTGGAAAAGCTGGCCATGACAACCTGAACATCATCAAGATTATGAATTAACTATGATCTCGGCTGACGTAGTGCACGGAAGCTCACAGGTCTCCAAATGAAGTAGAAAACACAGGAGTCTGCACTCGCTCGTCTGCTGCGCTCCCCATGCATTAAGCAAGCTCCCTAAAGGCATCAGAGAATGCAGGCAACTCCAAAACGCTCCAAACCCACCGCGACTACATGCTGGTCTTTATGAATCCAGTACCGCAGCGCCCATAAGAACTGGAACAGGAAGAGGCAGTGGAAAGGAATGGGAATAATATGGTGTACTTCAGTTACTCCTAAGTCACCCAAAAGCCTGCTAGATATTACTGCCAGTTATCACAAAGCCTAGGCTGGTCTAACCAGGGACCGAAAGCCAAGGATATATAGCAAAAGTTCAAGACATCTCTGTTCATTTGGTAGAAATTGCACGCAAACATTTAAGTCGTGCTCAATCTTCATTTTGAATGCTCTTTGCTGATCGTTTTGTAAACATTTCCGGGCGTTTCCTAAAATACATGAGGGAGGTGACTCGAAGTAATTTCATCTACCATACATTTTCGATTCAGAGCATCCTGTTGATGAGGAAAGTTAAAGAAGGAAATCAATAACAATGTCCCTTGCTTCCCACACACGGGCATTCCCAGCATTGGAGTTGTTGGGTTTCCAAGAGGAGGTGAGGTCAGAACCAAGCAGTAATGGGATTGATCAGAGCGGAGAAAAAGAGCCAGGCTTGAGTTTTATGGGTGAAATAAGTCAATGTTGAGGTTTTAGAAGTAGGCGAGCATTTGCAGAGTGGTGAGAAAAGGGGAGGATCTTGATGGCAATAGTTCGGACAGATTGCACCGAAGAGGGGAGAGAAGATTTGGTCAGAAAAGGGGAAGATCTTGAAAGAGCCAGTGCATAGGCTAGTGCTGAGACAGCGTTGACTGGCAAGAAGGCTGACTTTTGAGAAGAACACAGTTGTAAGACTTGGGGAGGCTTTAAGTATCAGTAGAGGAGAAATGCAGTAACTGGTTTCATGACCTAAACAGCAGGGAGTGCTAATAGTAAGAGAAAAATGAAATAAGAATAAGACTATGTACAACTTCCAAACAGCTAGCCTGTAGATTAATGTCTACCTTTGTCAGAATGCCGTTTCTTATGTCTTTACGTATTGCATTCAGCATACTTCAGACTACTCAGAGCAACACGTATATTCTTATTTACTGGCCAAAAAATATTGAGTAAAAATGATTCCTTGAATTAAGTGCAAATTGTCTAAGTCAGTTCACTGGAACAAAACTATTTGAATAAGGGAAGTTTTGGTTTCCTTTTCAGGTTGGAGTTACTTTGCAAAATGTAAATTGGTAATAAAAGAAACCCCTTTTTCTTTCTTTTTGTTTTTGTTTTAATCATTTGCAAGAGTGCCAGCATTTCCCAACATTTCCTTTACCGTGTTATCTCGAGTTCCACAGAACATTTATTGTTGTAGCGTGAAAGATCTTGATAAGGGCCCAGCTGTGAATGTGACCGCTGTGTTTCAGTTATAGGTAACGTGATATTTGTTCTCCCTGCTTTTATGGTACAAAAGGCTAATATAATGATCTTTACTGTTCTCTGTTGGTTGAGCAAATTAAAGATGATCCTGTCAGTTCTCTAACCAAGACTTTTGCTGCCTACATTAAAGTGCAAAGTGTTTGCTTCTTGCTTACATCTAGGTCAGGTGAGGGCAAGTGTCTTCTCCAGCCAAGCCCTTCACCACCCTCTTGCTTGAAATGAAGAGAGACATTGACCCCACCTGAATACTGTGTCCGGCTCTGGATCCCCCAGCATAAGAAGGACACGGACCTGTTGGAGCAGGTCCAGAGGAGGCCACAAAGATGATCTGAGGGCTGGAGCACCTCTGCTGTAAGGACAGGCTGAGAGAGTTGGGGTTGTTCAGCCCGGAGAAGAGAAGGCTCCGGGGAGACCTTAGAGCCCCTTCCAGTGTCTGAAAGGGGCCTACAAGAAATCTGGGGAGGGACTTTTTACAAGGGCATGTACTGATAGGATGAGGGGTAATGGCTTCAAACTGGAAGAGGGGAGATTTAGATTAGATCTCAGGAAGAAATTCTTGACTCTGAGGGTGGTGAGACACTGGCCCAGGTTGCCCAGAGCAGCTGTGGACTGTGAGGGTGGTGAGACACTGGCCCAGGTTGCTCAGAGAAGCTGTGGCTGCTCCATCCCTGGAGGTGTTCAAGGCCAGGTTGGACGGGGCTTGGAGCAACCTGGTCTGGTGGGAGGTGTCCCTGCCCATGGCCAGGGGGGTTGGGACTAGATGATCTTTATGGTCCCTTCCAACCTAAACCATTCTATGATTTCACAGTGGGACATTAGACCAAATGAGAGCATTTCCAGGTGAGGGGCAAAATTGGCAATTTCAACATTTTTTTTCTGCTCACCTTTGCTATTCAGAAGCCGTGTGGATAGCTTACAGAAGGAGTGAAGGAGGGGTGACCTGAGACAGAAGGCAACGCCGTACATGAGCCTCCGTTGCAATCAGAATTAACGGGCAGCTTTATTAGACACTTGTTTGGAAAGAGCAACTCATAAATAACTGGCTCCGACAGCTCCTATGTCGGGGTGCATACGTACCTGGGGAGCACCCCCTGAGAAGCTCAGAGGCTTCAGCTCGCCAAGTTCGGGCGGGATGGACACCCCTTGTTTTGGAGATTCTAGTTGTTGCAGATAGCTTTCGGAAATACTGTGTTACAGGAACTTTAACTGAGCCTGGGTCTTTATCAGCTCTACAGCACTATCTTCCTTTCAACGTATCAGCACCAAATAACTTGTATAAATAAGCAGAAGGAATTTTTCAGACTTGGAGCACTAGTTTTTTCTCTTGGAACTGTGAAATATGATGGATGTGCTACTATCGTTTTTATTTCAAGCAAAATTGATGACCAATACAGGGCATAGAAACCTGCTGAATTAAGATTCATCTCCTTAATTGTATCTAAGCTTTGGCTCAAGTAAATATTTTCCAAGTAATTATTATGAAATATAGCGTGATTCATATCCCAAGTGATGATTAGACATATGCAATGTTTTCGTTTATGTATACCTTTACTAGTTATTTTGTCTGTAAATACAGATTTCACAGGTTAATCACCAGAATTAATCAACTATCTTTTATTTTTCTATTTCTTTTTTTTTTTTTCCTGAATACCTTTTAGCACACCTGACAGTACTGGCTATTGGCATAGAACAGTACCAGAAGTGCAGTGACAGCCACAGTCTATACTGCAGGAGCTTGGTAGTTTCAGGTCAACAGGAATTATTCACATACAGTCTGGTTTTTACCCTCACTTATGATATGTGAATATTCAATACCGTCTCCTCCAGTTGACACAAGCTATAGGTAAGCTGCTTCCCCATCCGGACTTCTGTCTAGAGACTCTTTCTGATTCAGCATTTCAGGGAGGTCTTTCCATTTATTAAAGGAAAATAAAAAGACCTGGTAATATCCAGAGGAAAACAAAAAATGGAATTTCCTGGATGATATCCTGCAAAGGAGTAGCTTCTCGGTTTCTCCATTGGAAAACCATCTTTCCTTCAGCTCGTATTTTTCCTCTGTGATTCCACCTTCCCCAGCTGAGTACCACAAAGGAGAAAAGAGCACCTAAATAGCTTAATCACCCTGGAAGGCTTTTCTGTCCCAGCCTTAGTCACGCTGTAGTCACGACCTAGCTACGTGTTTCTTCCTTGGAACGACAATACCAGAAGGTCCAGGAACAGTTTGGTTTTTTAACACACAAGCTGGGTTCCCAAAATAGCATCGAAGTGATGTCACAAACAAACTAACTACTTCTCCGTGCAAACAAGTAGTCTGACTGCAAAATTATCAGTGGAAATCAACGGTGCGTTCACTTCTCTCATGAATTTTGGCCATCAGCATAAAATGCCAGAAATCAATTAAAATATGACCGACGCATGAAATGAAGTCTATAAACCCAGCAGGAAATGGTAACAGATATTAATAGACAGTAGCCAGACAATAATTTATACGCACTCACCAACGAGAAAACTTGGGTTGCCATACCCTGGGCAAAACAGTGGTCAGCGGTATATCCAGAGAGCTGGTCTTACCTAGAGGTAGGAAAAAAGGCTGGAAAAAACAACTTGTGGCATCAGACACAGGGAAAAAATTCCCATATTTAAACATCATTTAAAGGTAACTTCCAAATATTTTTAATGTATTTAAAATGTAAACAGCATTTAAAGATTTAGATGGTATTGAAAGTATTTTTAAAGTTTTTGAAGTATGGCGAAAGTATATATCTATCCCAGTATAAATTCAGGATGATTGCGAATTAAGAAATCACAGGACTGTGAATGAACTTCGTAGGTCTGACGAACGCTGTCCTGCGGTGAGATGGGTGACAAAGTGAGTTTGTAGCCTATTGGAACCCTTCGGTACTACCACAACAGAAATATGCCATAGCGTTACTCCTCGGAGGAGCTGCTGTATCCCTCTTCCTTCTCCCGCAAGTGAGATTACAGAAGAGCAGTAACAATACAGGCAAACTATCGTGCTAGTGAAGAGATGCATTTAAGAGAAAACTCATTTCATCTGATGTGTAGGAGGAGGAAAGCGTGACGATACTTTATTTTAGGGGAAGATTCTGGTATTATTTGCCCCATTGTGATTCTAAAATATTCTAATGAAGTTAATAGTCTGGAGATACATGTGTATATATATTTAATGCATACTGATACATACGTACACACACACTTATAATGGATAAGAGAGTCTGGTTCTTGATAATGACCTGGATACATGTGGAAGACATCTGGACCACCCAAATTCCTGCCTGGTTTCTAGAATGTCTTGCTCCTTTCAACAGTTGCCGAGCCCTAAGTTATTATCACAGCTTTTTAGGCATGCTTGCTGCAATTACTGTGGTGCTGGGACATGGTGCATCAAATCTCTGCAAGCCCTTTGCCTGCTTCCTCTGGGTGCTTTAACAACGAAGGAACTGAAGTAGAGTTTTCCTTTATTGATAGAAACCCTTCCTAACATACTGTGCTGGATAAATCGGGGTTTTTATCATCACCTAGGCAATGTAAAATGACAAAGGAGCGGAAAATAACATGGAGTCAGCACGGCTGAGTGTAGTATCTGTTGCCAGATAAAAAAACCAATAAAAATACCCTACCAGTTGCAAAACTGCTGCAAGATGCCAGAGGCAATCCATGCGAAGGCGTGCCTATAGCTCTGTATACGTAGGCTGCTTCTGGCTCGTGCCGGACAGGATATACCCACTCTCTGTTTCAGGGGCTAAATTCCTTTACGTGCAGGTCACGATGCTGCCGCTGCACCCTGCTTTCCTCCCACGCCGCTGCGACCGCTCACACGGCTTCCTGACATGTGAGAGGTGACTCAACTGGAAGGAACTCCGTGTCTTTCTCTGCGCAACCACGAGGACACGTGCTCGTAAATAGACAGCCGAAGTGTTCATTAGATTCCCTGTGTGAGAATCCCCGGCTCCTTCATCAAGGGAAGCAGGTCTGGTGTGACAGCCTTGATTTACCTCGGCAACAAAAGGTTATAGATAACACTGATCAAACAAGAATTGCTGGCACCGCGCATGTTGAGAGGTAATTTCACGGTCAAAGATTACACCAAGAGGGGTTAGAGCTGTGCGGTGTTGACCAAGAGCTTTCATCTCTTTGAAGATTATTATACGCATGTAACTACAAACCTCTGGAGCGATCCTTCTTCTTGTAGGCTCTGTATGCTTGCTGCATTGGATGTATCAAAAGGAAAATAACCTCACAACTAGCGCACAGTAGTTGGGTTTTGTCAAGAGGGGAAGTTCCTGGTGTTGTACATTGCCTTAGTGATGCCCAGAGAAAAACTTCTCTCCTAATGGACTGCAATTTTCTCTCCTTCCGCATGGCAGGGAACAAAATGTCACCCCCATTTGCTTCTCTCTTCTTTTTTTTAAGTTACTTAAAAAATGTCAACCTGTATAGGTACATCTGTTCTGTCCTTTACAAAAGTAGAGATCCATGCCTGATCTTAGTACATGATTTGTATCGGTGTGTGTCATGGATCTTTTCTGGATGTTCTTTCTCCTTAAACTATACTCTCTTCATACTAATTCAAAGCCCATTTTTTTAACAGAAAAAAAAACTTTCTGAGGTTTCACAAGTCACAGAAACAGGCCACTTTGAATTCTTTGTCAGTATTTGCAGGGCAGGTATGAAAGAAGGTTACTTTAAAGTATCCCTTTGAACAGCAGATCTCCTGAATGATTCACTTCCACCTCATTTCTACTAGAATTCAGATAAATGAATTGATTTTTTTTTTTTCTTTTTTTTCCTTTTTAGTCCTATCTGAGGTTTGAGTGATCGGTAATTACTTAGTCCTTGTTTCATGTTAGGTACTGCGGATTTGTTTGGGGTTTTTAATGTTGTTTTTAGAAAACAGAAGGTGTCAAACCCAAACTAGGCTTCCTAACAATGCCGTTACATAACCATCCAATTAGTAGCTCGTCCGCCGCTATTAATAGCGGCTTCCACATCTAAACCGCTTTGTGTAGTGCTACAATAACTGGCAAGAAGAGGCTTCACATTAGTTATTCATTCTCCGAAGGGAATAAATGAGCTTCATTGCCATTTATGAGACTCAAGAGTAATGCGCTGTTGATTAGTTGCCCGGCTGCTGCCTGGTCAAACGCTGGTTGCCTTTCTGGACCCTTTCTGGACCCTTTCTGGAGATCTTCAGACCCAGTGGGCTGTTGTTGCAAGCCTCCTATGTACACAGGTATCTTATGTGCATCTCATACAGAAGGCCACCAGAGACAGAGCTCAGACCACAGTAATTCAGTATTATTTTTCATGTTGACGTTGACTGACATAATGTAATTAATTCTCCAGTGATGGTGATGTGTTACTGTGGTTCAGCTGGGCTTCCACCCCAAAGCTGGTTGTCATCGTCCTCCGTTTCAGCTGTTTCACAACGTCAGCTGTTGCTGGTTGGACGTTTGTCATGCTGCAGCCGCTCGAGCACAGACGCGTACACAGAGGAATCTGAACTCTTTCGAAAAAACTGGATGGCAGTCTGTATTAAGCCGCTTGAGCTGCTGACCACAGAATCTGATCCAGAACTTTTCGTCAATTTCTTTACAACAGGTTTTTGTTTGTTCGTTTGGGTTTTTTTTCCAAAGGAGAGCTCAGATATGATTTCTATTTTTAAAAAAAACCCTACTTTAGGAGTTGCAGCATGTGAGCTAGTTTGATCTTACATTCCTCTGTTCCTGAATTCCAACACGGAAGGAATGAATTCGTGAAGAGATTTTTCCATGGCCCGATGACAACCTTCCACTCTTCATCACAGAAATTTCCTTTTATATCAGGTCCCTCATCTGATATAAAGATGGGTCAAGTTCAGTTATGTACGTGCTTCTAAAATAATTTCTTCTCCCGAGGTCCACATTCTCCTCTCCTTGGGTATCTCCACTGCTCCTGAATTTCAAACTGTCTGAGGTTTTGCATCGCTCATGCTCTCCGTCTCTTCACTGTATCACGCTCCCCATCAGCTGCTGTCTGCAGGGACATAACGGGCTCTTCCACTCCTTTTCCCCAGGCACAAGTTGCTTCAGAATTAAGGATCTACTTACATCAGTACAAAATGAGCTGCATAATTAATGGGCTTGACTGAATATTGATTCAGGTTTCTGTTTCTGCGCTGCTTCCTTGTTGATGTAGTTGTTCTTCCGACCCTCTTTACTTGACCTACAGATTTATGTCATCCCTGGGGAAAAGAAAAAAGGAAAA
>VYXH01009395.1:514053-527680 GCA_013397275.1 Burhinus bistriatus | reverse complement strand
GGCCTCACCAGTGCTGAGGACAGGGGGACGATCACTGCCCTAGTCCTGCTGGCCACACTATTGCAGATACAGGCCAGGATGCTGTTGGCCGCCTTGGCCACCTGGGCACTCTGCTGGCTGATATTCAGCCGATTGTCGACCAACACCCCCAGGTCCTTTTCTGCTGGGCAGCTCTCCAGCCACTCTTCCACAAGCCTGTTCAAAGCACTCACAAATAGTTCATTTGACAGTTTACTCAACTCTTGATACGCAGGTGACTTTAGCCAGTGTCCCAGCTGCCAATTTGGTAAAACACACTAGTAGCCCACAGCAGCCATCGTACGTATGCTAACCCTCCGAGACAAACTTGCTTCTTATTCCACGGTGGGCTTGTTTGCCAACCATCACTAACGGGCTTGTTAGTGGGAACTGCACGTGCTGGGCTGCTCCTCAGCCTCAACCATCCCTTGTCTGAGCAGCGGCAGGTCAGCTGGGTATCTTGCAAATAAAAGAGGCATCGCGGAAACTTTTGGGTGCCTTGACGCTGGCTTTATCTGCTTTGTATACAGCGCCGATAGTATTTCAGACACAATTAAAAAATATCAAACCATTCAAAGCTGCTTTTCATCTGACAAACGTACAAGTGGAGGATTAATATGCCCCAAGAGATTCAGAGAGATAAAAGCTTTGTGTTTAGTCCAACAGCCCTGCCAAAGGGTTTAGAAAGGCTGCTTCCTAAGCGTTAAAGTACAGCGCTCATCTGCATTTATAATTTAACATCTCTGGAAGCATGAACAACAGTAGCGTATTAATAAACTCACCCATCATCTGTAAAAGAATAAGTTTATCCATGATGTAAAGTTGCTTCTTTACTTCAGGACGTGGAGACGGGACTCTAGTTGTCTCATTTCTTTTACCACCTTCCCAATCTCAGCAGAAAAATAATAAGACACCTATTTGACCTTGAAACCTCTGACTTGAGGAAAAGATATTTTCTAGATGAAAGCAGAATAGTTCTATGCAGTTCTCTGCCCTCCCTGCAGTCATTTTCAAGCTTTACTCATTTCTTGTCAAAGCAAAAAATAAAAAAAGATTAAACCACCAAGTATCAGTAATGGTGCTGGCTTTACCAATCACGCACATTTTGAGACGCTCACAGAAAAATTACAAGTTTCTGGTGTGAAAAAGACACCTACTAATAATAAGAAGGAGAGGGCTCTAGTTGAAACTTAGACGCTTTCTCATAGTGTGTTGTCTTTAACAGGTAGGGTTGAATATCAACCCCTAATATTTTCCCCAGTACGGCACATTTGCTTTGCCTTTCAGACTTTTTTCTTAAGGTGGATGAATACATTTAATAACCGAGCTACTTGTAAGGGAATTATCTCATGTGCCTCTACAGAAAGCAAGCATATGNCTCGACCTGCTGCCCACCCTTCTTTTGATGCAGCCCAGGATGTGGTTGGCCTTCTGGGCTGCCAGCGCTCATTGCCTGCTCCATGTTGAGCTTCTCATCCACCAACACCCCCAAGTCCCTCTCCTCAGGGCTGCTCTCCGTCCACTCTCCACCCAGCCTGGATTTGTGCATGGGATTGCCTCAACCCGTGTGCAGGACCTTGCACAATTATTTATAAGCAAATGCCATAGTTGAAGTTATGGGCATTATAGATGCTGCTTGTCAGTTGAAATTTTTGATCCAGTTGAAAATTTAGGTTACTGTAAGCTAGTGACTAGAATAACAGGAAGCAGGGAGATTCAAGGTAGAAGGAGCTCCCAGTTTTTCTAATGATTAAACAGGAGGCAAACTGCTCGAGATCCGAATGCTTTATCTTCTGGTGCTCCTAAGACAACACCAGCTGCTCTTCTCAAAGGTATTTTCATCGTATCCGCGTTGCTAGGCGTAGTTCAGAGGTGACGGCATGAAACGTAATGGCCTGTTTTATGGAGGTGTCAGGCGCGGTGATTTAATGATCTCTTCTGGCTTTAATCGCCGTGACCAGAGAATTTAAATGTTGCCAGCAGGTAATGAGTTTATCACAGAGAAGCTGTTTTTTTAGGGGAGCCTGGGTTCAGTCTTGCCTGTGATTAATTGCTGGCTTTCCAGCCAGGCCTTCTGGAGAGGTTATCTGCTGAGAGCTTGAAAACTACCTGGTCATCATTAAAACTGAAAGAGCTCATTTAGAAAGACAGTGGTAGCGAATGAATGGGCTCCTGTAGGAAACCTTGGATCAGAGAAAATAATCCAGTTGATACGTAATTCGAAGGTATACAATCTGTAAGGATAACCATGTAGGAAACGGACAACCCCTGCAGCAGATCCGAAGCCAAGAGATGATTGGCATGTTGAGCTTGTGGCCAACATTTTTAGTTAAAAACTAAAAAAAAACCCTAAAAAAAAAAAGTTTTAGAAAAAGAAAAATATTTTAGAAAAATAAAAAAACAGTGTAAAAAACCTAGGCTGTCTTTCGTATTGAAGCAGGAAAAGTCTTTCTTGATAAAAAATAGGAAATAATTGAAGAAACACTGAGGGTACTGCTGTACAGAAAAACATGCTTATAAGGTCATTATATATTTGTATAAAGGACTATTTTCAGTTTATGAGTTTTATATTCATTGCAAAGATTCAGCTAAGTTTTCTCAGCAAAGAACGATCCAAGTATTCTTGATAGAATTTTTCAAATATATTTTTAGGAAAAAAATAGGATTAGCTCTAACAAATTTTACACTGAAAAAGCATGAATAAATTGATTATGATAAAGTATAGTGGCCTAAAACAAAAAGATTCCTTGCCAGCTGAAAGACACAAATACACAAGATGAATTGCAATGTTACCAAATTAACGGCCTCTGAGAGGGAAAATGGGAAACAGGCTGATGAGAGCAAAGCACGTAGAACAAAAGCGGTTCTATTTCATGCCACCAGCAACAGTCTGTATTTGCTCACTGTCCCATCTGTAATTAACTTAGAAATATGCTTGCTTAACTGGGTACGTACTAGTTTGTTTCTTTTTGATGAGATTCATAAAAAGGAACAGAGCGGGTTGAATCTGTGCAGTCGCAAGGTGGATGACAACATTTGAGGCAACAGGCAGTCTCAGCAAAAAATTGGTGAGCTACTCGGGTTTCTTTCCAGTTTTTCTGATCCAATTCCTTTGCAGGTGAGCCTGCCTGCAGGCACTGTCTCTGTTCTAGGCATGCCACAGGCAGGAGTTAAACATGCAGGACGAGAAGGATGCTTCTGCGCCATTTTAGCCTTTTATAATCTGGCCAGGCTTCACCTCTCATCTTCCTCTGCTAATCAGATTAAAAATTCTCCTCCACGCCAATACAACATTAACGGTTAGAAAACTTTGTTTAATATCTAGCCTATACATACCCGGTTTCAGCTTGGAGCCATTTGTTCCGCTCCAAAGTTGTCCTTTAATTTCCATTAAGCTTGTCCCCAAATGCTGTTAATACCACTTCTGTGTTGAGAGTGCAATTGCATCCTCTTTCAGTCTTTCTTTTTTAAGTCTCTGATCAGAAGCTAGGTTTTCTTTTCCCCTGTCATTCTCAAATCTTCCGCTGGCGGCTGTTCAGATTTGATTTTCTCTTTCTCAAATATGGTAAAGCCAAATTCTACGTGTTACTTATAACTACACATCTAAATCTCATTATTATTTGGGGGAGACATCTCACCAGCCCTTCTCTATTTCTGCTTAAAATATAAAAACATATTTATATCTATATCTATATCTATTCTAATAAATTCTAGCACCAAAAATCCCATATAACCATCACCTTAATAAGATAAATCCAAGCCTAACTCCAAACAGCTGTTTCCAAGTGATGAAGGAACTAGATGCTCAGACATCCAACGAGAGACAGCCAAGATTCAAAGGGGATTTAGTCCAAAAGGGGAGACTCCCCCCTCCCCACAAAGAAAAGCGAGTTCGGACCATGGCTTGAGTAGAGTAGAGCAGACCAGACTTTTGATTCATCCAAGGTTTTTCTCTTACCTGTGTTCTCCTTTCGCTCATGAACAGTGATCGAGAGAAAGAAATTGTTTCTGTGGGAAACAGTTGTGTTTCTGTCCCTCATTTTGTTTAAGAAGAATACAATCTACATAGTGGTTTTTTTCCATTTCGTGAACTAGTAGACCACCTCACCGTACATATATATATGCAATATATATACAGTGATATATATCATACTGGTATATTTCCTAACTAATCATTTCTTAAAACTAGTCTCAAGTTTCTGCTGTACAGCTTGTAATGAAATACCATGGCCCCAAATCCAATTTTTTTTCTGACTTCAGCAGCGTATTACTGTATTTCCAGGGGAGATATATATGAGTTACAAAGTTTGATTGTGCAGTAATAGCTGTTCAGGGATTTACAACCCTTGCTATCTCTTTGTTACAAAGGTACCTGCCAAACACTTGAGATTTTCTTTCAGGAAAAACAATCAGCCATGCACAATGAAATCATGGATTATTGCTATTTTGGAACTTTTCCGAACTTCTGGCAGGGTAGCCCTGGAGACCCATATAACCTCTCGCTGCAAGCCTCTTGATGGTGGGGACCCTATAAATATCAAGGCCAAGAGCAATCTCTGCTTATAATTGTCTAAAGAAATACGTTTCTGGCTCCTTTCATGATGTCATTGACCTTGAGAAAAATAATTGCTAAGGTTAAAACGTCCCTTGGTGATCTGTCGAGCAGTAAAATTGCTTACTCACAGTCATGAGAACCCCCCCAGGGCCGGTATTTGTGACCTGCCAACTGTCTGATTGCGACTATTAGTTTTGGAGGTTGGATGGTTTAGGAAAGATTAAGATAAACTCTCTGCATTGATCTCAGATTGAGAGGCGCAATGCCACTTTTTTATTTGGAGACGGATCAGTGGAAACCATTTTCAAATACTGCTGATTATTCATGAGCTGAAAACAATCGCTAATTCCTTGCAGCAGCAGATTTTTCTTATTTAAAATGAACATCATTGTTCAGAAATAACTCCCAAATTACCATCTCATTTGCTCTCCCCAAAAGGTATTAAATGTGATCAGTGTGCTCATAGAGGGAATCAGACAAATGACAGAAAATTAGTCCGTAGCAAACAGACGGACTAATAGGAGTTTTGAAGGGAATGAAGAGATGCACAGGGCAAGTTTGCTTTCTTGACTTGGTTTTAGGCTGTTCAGGAAATATCTTAGAAGACTGACCTGAGGGATTGGAGCACAGAGGCTGATAATGCGCAGCCATGGACTGCTGAGCATCCCAACCTGAGAGAGTTTAGCGTGTCTCTCAATGAACCGAGATTAATTTTAGATTCTGCAGTAAAAAAATAAACCAGCAGGAGTATGAATGGTCTTCCTTGAACAAGGACACGCGGTCGGTGTAGAGGATCGTTACGTTTCTGGAGCTAACGGGCAAATCTGTGTCTATAATAGTGCACATCGGCATTTATGGCCTGATAGTAAAATTTCAGATAGCTCAGAAGAACATGGAAGGAAAGAATATTTAAAGGATCCTATTAGAAATCCTCCCTGGCCTACAGGAAAAGAGAAAATCCATAAGTGCACCACTGGCTGTGTAAAAAGTTTTACAGCGTTTTGGATAGTTCTCATGTTATGGTATGCTGGTAAGGAGACCCTTAAGCCCCAACACAGAATGGAAAAATAGAAACAGGAAAGAGAGAGCAAAAAAATCACTTAGCAGAAGTCAAGATGACACAAAAAATATCAAGGAATCACTTAGCAAAAGTGAAGATGTACTTTAAATCTATTGCAACAGATAAATCAAAACAATTGGAATTTTGTATTAGTTAGCATGCGTCCATTTCAGCTAGTAGCACTTGCGCCTGGTGGGCTTTGGGGGGTTGGTTTGGTTGGTTTGGTTCTTTACAAATGAACTGTTAAATCACTGGTTGGAGCCAGAATCAAGCGGGTAAAAGGGAAGTGAGACCAGTAGCCTATAAAAAAATGTAGGTAATCACGTCCTGAGATGCCAACAAACTGGACACTTACGGTCTTGAACAAAGCTCTACAAACTGAAGCACAAAGAGGAATTCATCATTAGTTTCTGCTACAAGAACATCCCTGAGCACTAAGAGTAGGAGTAAGTACCTATCCATAGTTTGATGGCAACCTCTACTACTGAAACAGCCTTAGGATTTCTACGAATTATAGAAGAGTCCCCAAACTCAAAAAGCCAGTTCCAACACTGAATAATGGTACATTTTAGCTGGTGTTTAAGAGACAGTTTTACAAGCCAAACCCAGTTTTATGCAAAATGAGACGTGAGCAAAGGAATTAAACTGAAGAAAGTGACAGACAATTAATTGAGAACTTAATAAAAGACCTTCTAGTAGATGCCCCCAAAACCACAGGTTTGGGCTGAAAAAAGAAAACTGCAGGTTAAAAAGTAGCCTGGCTTTGAAAGGAATGAAAGTCACAATAAAGCAAGAAAAATATTGCCACTTTCCTTTCCTTGGAAGTCAGGCCGCTCCTTTAAACAGCGTACCCTTCCTTCCCACGCATGGGCTAACCCAAAAACAGGAGGAGGAGACAGCGATAGCAGTGAATATTAGTGAAAACCTGCACTTTAAAGAAAGGGAAGCAAAGGGCACAAAAATATGTATGTGGCAAGCAGAGCTGAATCACTGAAAGCTTTTAAAATACACTCTTGGTCCCTACGCTGTCCATGGCAGTTTCAGAGCAATTTGGGAACCAGTAACAGGAATATCCCTCACACCGCCCCAAAAGCACTTTGTTTCCAGAAGTTGTGTGTTCGGCAAGATGAGAAGTCGTGAAATATCAAGGGTAGGTTCCATATCAGAAAGCACAGAACAGCAGCCTTTCTCTTCTGAGAAGTAAAAATGGAAATGTCTTTTTTGAGTATAGAAAAATATAGACAATTTCAGGAAATACAGCTGTCTGGTAAAAAGGCCGAGTGCCCTTTTCAAGCTTATTAATGCCAACGGCAGGTTTTTGAATCTGACCATGAGTAAAGACACCCCTTTACTGGGTTGATGTAGGGGGTCTGTCCCTTGGACAGGGGAAAATTGTACAGTGATGACATGGGGTGACATTCAAAGCTGTCCTTTCCAGAAAGGACTGCAAAGGATCTTCTGATACACCGGTCTCAAGTACAAGGTTAGCAAGAAAACGCACGCAGTGGTTGGCCCAGGCTCCTTCCTCTTGCCCGAGTCAATTATATATAAATTAAATCCGACTCCTAACTTCTCCTCGTCTCCTCTCACAGCCTTTCATCAAACAGTTAGTTAAAATAAATATTTCCTTCCTCCATCACTTGCTAATGTTTGTCGGCATTAGCTGAAGTTGTCAGCCCAAGGTGAGAGTCAGCTAAGAGAAAGAGAATCATAGAGCAGGATCACAAGGCTGCCCATTTCTTCTGAACTTGACGCTTTATTTCAGCAACTCTGCTGGATCCCACTCTTTCAAACCTTTACATTTCTTGCCAGCTCAGAGACTCCAATTTCAACATTTTCTTTACGGTAACTCCCAGTTGTGGCAAGCCAAATGTACATATTTTTCAACATAGATAAACCCCCCTCACTCGCATCTGAGAATAAGACTAATATGTGAGCGTTCAATACATCCTACTATTAACGTGGATACAAACAAGGCAGCCAAGTCAATAAATTACATGAGATAGGCTTCTCCCAGAGGACGAGAAGGAAGTAAATGAATAAAGGTACATATGTTAGGCGAGGCTGAGTCCCTAACAAGACATCTGTGGAAGGGAGGGAGGGAATAAATCTTTTCCTTATTCACAGTGGAACTGCATTAATCTTGCCTCAATTAGGCTTTTCTTACCTATTGCTTTTCCCCCATGAGCAAGCAAATAAAAACTGCAGTAAGGAAGGAGAGAGGAGAGCCACAGCCAAGGTAGAAAGTTTTTTAAAAAAAAAAAAACAACCAAACCAACCTGTAGAAAATTATTTTTTCAGAGCAGGAGACAGTTAAGATATTGTGATTAAGCAAAGCACAGCTCCTCTCTGAACAGTTTATGACTTTACACAGCTCACACACTACATTTTCTCTGCCCAGAGCCAAACAGCTAAAACTAATCCTTTTCACATTGTTTTATCAAACAAGGAGAACAAGGCGAAGAACGGACCCCCCACTTGCAGAGTCCTGGTGCCTTCTTAACACAGCCTGAAGAGCAAAGACCTGTTTGTTCCTCCCTCCCACGCTATTTGCTTTGGATGTCTGAAGAAGAAACGTTGTCACCCGTGTAGTGTCCAGACCGAATCTCATGTCCAATAACAGAAGGACACAGTCACTTCTTATCTTCAGGGCGCCCACTTCACTCTTCCACGTGTAGAAGCTCCTGCGGGCTGCGTAATGCAAATGTTTCCTCATTGTGGAAGTCTACAAGGCGGTGCCAATTAGTGATCTGCTAATCTAATAGTACAAGGGGGTGTGTTTGTACCTCCATAGCAGAGCAGGTGAGGACACCAAGATGCGTTCGTATGTGCCTTCGGTGTGTGGAAAGTGTGGATCTAGAGGGGACCTTCACAGGCTTCAACGTGTGACCTGCAGAGCCTGTACTCTCCGACAATGTTGAGGCACGTTAATCATCTCTGATGAGCAAATGACACAGAATGCAGAAACAGCAAGAAAAATTATTCACAGATTTCTTACCCAAATGCTGTTTGCATTTGTTGAAATCACATTCTACTGCAGACAGGGAGATCTACCTTTTCTATTTCTGCTAAAAAAAAAAAGTGTATATATATATATATCTTAATCTCTCTGTCCATCTATCCATCATCTTCTGATGTATCATAGCACCACAATCCCTATAACCATCATCGGATTAACACAACAGTTGCACCAGGTAGGACCCAGCTAGTACCTTCCTTCCGCATCCTCACGCATTCCCTGGGAAAGCCTGAGCCTGAAGCCAGGCAGAGGCCCCAGCCCCATGCCCAGAAATCCAGGGCTCTGGACATTCAGTAGACTTCCTCTAGCCCTGACCGAACCCTCGCCATTTTGGGAAGGTCAGCTATTTCCTTCTGCCTTGCTTTGCGAATCTCACCACCCTTTCTCATCAGTCCTCTGCGGTGGTCCCAGTCTTCTCTTCCTTTCTCATTTCCCTGATAATCCCCTCCCAGGTAAAGCACCCTGGAGCAGAGGAAATAAGTCCGAACGCCCCTCGGTTTTACTGCTACAACACCGCTCTCCTTGACTTGGCCTTCTACCGCTTTCCCCACCCAATTTCTATTTACACCTTAAACTCTTGGAGGCAGGAGCTGTCTCATACTCGGTGTTTTCACAATGCCTAGGACAATAGCCATGTATTTTGTGGCCTTCAGACGGTCCTTTTTTTTTGTCCTTTTCTTATATAAAGGGTATGATTCATTAATATGAAGTCTCCTGTAACAAAGAACATCTGGTTTTGGTTTTTTCTCTTTTCCTTATTCTGTGAAGTTGTCAAATCAGCTTTGGGATATTTTGTCTAAACTTGATCCTTAGAAAGTTGATGTAACTAGGATGGGAAATCCTTTCCAATTTCATCTTTTGGGGATAATCCCATGTTGGTATATGCTATTTCCTGATTAGATGTTTGTGTTAGGAGAACATCTTTCTTCATAGTTGCGTCTGTCATTTAGTTTTGGAAAAGATAATCCTTGGGCCATTAACACTTTCTATGGTCCTGTTGAGCTTGGCAGAGTTTTCTTTCCTCATATTTCACAGCAATTTCCCCCCCTATGCATATTCCCTTAAAAGGTTTCCTCCATCTGTTTTGTATTTTAATGCTTGGATGAGGCTCTTTATCTTGGGCGATGTGGCCATTTCTACACAGAGCGTTATCTGTTTTGCCTTTAAAAATGTACCGGCTTTGCAAAGTAGAGGCTAATGATTTATAGCTCAAATGCTGCTAACTGTCTCATTACTGGTCAAACAATGATTTTTTTCAAATGTCAGATAACAGATGGTGAAGAGAAATTTTATTTCCTCCTCTTCCAAATCTACCATTTGAGCTAGCAGGGAACACACGAGAAGAGGGGAGAGCTGGACACACGCTTCAGATTTTAAACATATTTGGTTTTAATCAGCATTTGACTATAGAACTGGACAGGTTTTAAATGTTAAATGCAATTTTTTTCCCTATTTTGGTCAAAATTTCATACTCTGAAATCTGACTCAAAACTGACAAACTCCTGCTTTATAACGTTCATCTGCTTTTGTCTTTAAGACGTAGTGATGTCAAAACAAAATTGGGAAGTTACTCTCAAGTTTTTAATGGTGAAAACCAAATTAAGCTACATTGTAAAAAAAGATATTTTTTTTTTTTTTTTCTTAGTGAGGAATTACTACTGCTACAATTTCCTTGTAGCAAAGTGTTCTGTTCTAGGAAGACGAGATAAACAACTGAAAAAAAGTTTACGGGATACACTTCATAATCCAGAATTTAATCTATAGTCTAGAAATATTACCTAATATTAAACACTGCATCATTTAAGAGCTAATTAGTACTTACATTACATCTATACAAATTGATACATCTATTTTTGCCTGTCTGTCTGTCTCTATTAGATTATTACATTGCCAGTGGTATGCCGAAGGTAACGAACTTGAAAAGTACAGTTTGCCGCAGACTCAAAACAGTGGGTGAAATTTAGCTCAGACCAAGCCCTCTTGGGTTTGGACACAGGTGATACTTCTGAAGGACTGAAACTTAAAGAGGGGTTTCCTGTTGCTATAACCTTCTCCACGACCTTTGTTTGGATATCTGTGTGTTTTTCTGAATGCAGGCAAGGAGTAATCCACTGTATTCAGCTGGAGCCAACGGCATCTACAGAGCGACTGACATTACGCTCTGTTTTATTCTCTGAACGTCTCTGGTAAGACTTGGTCCAACTAGATGATAGGGTTAAGCGTGTGATTCTTCTAATTGAAATTGTTATCCGTCACGAACTCTTCATAACAAACTTTACAATTTTAAGTCTGTATCAAGATCTCTGTTGATGTTATTACGAATTTTACTTGAATATATATTCAGTAATTGCTAAATATTGGGCATTTATAAATTGGCTTGACCTTGAAAGTAACTATGTATTATACTGGGAAGCAAAGTAATTGATTATGATACGAACCATAATAACTACGTAATTGATTATATAGTGGAAGACATCTTAATGTATATAAGTTGCTATGACAAAAAAAAATTTATATAGACAAAAAGAAGAAAATGATAGAAAAGTCCCATCTAAGAAACGTGCGTTATGGCTGTGCTACAAGGCACAAGGTTCAAAGAGCACATGAAATTCCCTGGAGAGATGAGAACCAAGACTAACTAGATTATTCATCTGCCTTTTCTGAAGATATTTTCTGAGTTGTTTTGTTGAGAGAACAAGGCAAATGTTTGCTTGATTCTTATAGTTAGTGCTGGAGATTTTTTGTGTACATTCTCATTTTTATAACAAAACTCTTGTCACGTCAAATGCACCCACCTTTTGCATGTTCTCAATAAATGTCCCTCGGGAGTAATGAAAATGTTCTGCCTCATTTTTGAGCAAACCATGGCAATATCTTCTGTTCACTTCTGTTCCAAAACTTTCCATTAGTGGAATCTGAATCTCTTCTTTGCTACCTTGATGGAAAAAGACAGGAACAGATTTTAAATTTGTTTAAGTAATTTAAATAAGAGCAGCAATTCTTCATCTTTCTCAGCTGCCTCAGCCAAAGCTTATCCTAATGCTCCTCCAAATACTTGTATCCTCCCCTGCATATGTAGCTGATGCTAGCAGATGCTTAGCCTGCGTGTCAGCCCTTCGGGGATGGAGCCATAAATGCCTCCAGCACCATTCCCCTTGCAGCAAAACTTAATGACTTTGCATAGGAATCAAAAAACAAACGAGGGCCCTCACTAAGAGGAATTCAGACTCACCGTGGTCGGAAGGGACCTCTGGAGATCATCTGGTCCAACCCCCCTGCCAGAGCAGGGTCACCTACAGCAGGTTGCACAGGATGGTGTCCGGGCGGGTTTGGAATGTCTCCAGAGTCGGAGACTCCACCACCTCTCTGGGCAGCCTCTTCCAGTGCTCTGCCACCCTCAAAGTCAACAAGTTCCTCCTCATGTTCAGATGGAACTTCCTATGGCACTTCCTATGGTCAAGTTTTAGTTTACTTTCTTATCCTTGCTTGAACTCAGCCTTCTGCGACCATGGAAAGGCTTTCTCTCTTTAAAATTCATGTATTCTGTGGATGACGCTCGTAGCATCTTACTGCCAGGGATGAAAGGTAACAGGGCAAAACCAAGCCCCGAACAACCATTTAATTTATCACCTTGTCCAGGGCAGATCTGTGACCAAAAAAAGGGAATGCTCATCCATTAAACTGAAGGCAGACGAAAATAAGAGGACTGAGTAAAATAAGTCTTAATCTATGTGAAATGAGTGGCCCGAATGGACAAGGTACTGTTCTTGTTGAAAGTGGAGAGTTACGTTTATAGCAGCTGGCATACGACTGACTAAGAGTCGTGGCGTTAAGTGTTTTATCGGTGTTCTGGGTTGGGGCAAAGCTTAAAATGTGCTAGAAAGCAGAGGATAAATGAAAAGATAGGAGCTAGTTTTGTTGGTTGGGTTCCCCTCCGCGCCCCCCCCCTCCGAATACTCAGTTTTCGAGCTAATCCTGTGCTTGTGAGAACCCGATTCACGATGTCTGCGCGACGAGGTTTGGCAGGACTCAATGTTTGTCACCAGCGCAGCATTGCTGTGAATGCTGCTAACAGTATCCTGAGAGGTAAAACAAAAAATGGTGAATGATATGTTCTGAAGATTGAAAATTTACTAAAGGAAATTTGACTTAGAGGAAAACACAAGAACATATTTACTATACGTTTTGGTAACATAGGTAAATATGAAAGTCAGGGGAAAAACAGTTTGCTTTGTAAGGTAGGATACACTGTTAATAAAAAAAAATAAAATCAGATTATAAATACCAGATCCTCATGTAATATAATTCACGTTCCTTCCATTGATTTAAGCAAGTATCAAATTGACTTAAAGGCAGCGATGTCAACTTCTATCACCAAGGGGTTTGGTTCTGAATACGTAGGAACTTGATGTCTTAAAGCCTTTTATATTTATCGTTCCCGTGTTGCAGAGCGAGGGTGATCGTATCTCAGGAAAGCGCGGTCTGCCAAACAAACGAACAAAACCCAAATCCTTCACCACATGGCCTCAGGTCAGATCATTCTGTGTGAGGACACATATGGATAGAGAAGGACATTTTATATCTATCTATCTCCATCAAAGTGTATATAAACAAAATTATATTAATAAATTATAAAATTAATTATTTTTATATACACATAAATACATCCAAATAAAAATTACAAATTCATTGTGGTGATTTGATCCCATGCCTCGTCTTTGCTTATTCACGCGCATTCATTCATTCTTCCCGCTGGCTGGCCCCTGAAGTAACCAGAAAGACAGTAACTTCTCTAAATCTGAAAGTACAGTAATCTGGGATTTAAAAAGTAAAATGGTACCATTACAGCAGATAATTGTAACTCTGGAGAAATAGGTCAGAGCTGCAGTTCATCTCAACACTGCTACCAGCAAATGAGGTCAGGTTTTGCTTTCTTTTATTGTGCCGTTGCTTTGAAAGAAAAGACCTTTTTTTT
>VYXH01009395.1:440720-514003 GCA_013397275.1 Burhinus bistriatus | reverse complement strand
TTTTCTCTGTATTGACAAGAGTACTGCATTCCCAAGCAGCAACACTAGAAAAGACAGGAGTAGAAATTAAATCTCTGGTCTGCGTGGCCTTATGGTATCCAGTCCCTCATCCAAGAGAGCTTGTGCTGAAGGCTTCCAGCATTTCCCTTTGTGCCTTCCACCCAACACATGCGCAACAAGTAAATCTTTCTGTGTTCTTTTTAATACTTCTTACAAAATTACATACATTTTTGCAGTTGAATAGCGTACAGCGTGCGTGAAAACATAATGGCATTTTCCAAGTATCCTCAGTATAAAGAACGGTAAACATGCAGGCTCATTCGTGGCATTCCCTGTCACTCCACGTGCATGCTCCAGTTACTTGGGAAAGAAAAGTTGTCTCTACAGAACTACTAAAGGAAATGAAAAGAAGAATCCCAGAATTTGCTGTAATTGCTTTTATGGAACGTAGTCATCCAAGAAGGAATTTTGTGCAGCTGGTAAAGGCGGTGTAACTACAAAAAAATAGAGCCTTCCTATAAATTCTCCATGATCCCTAAGGAAAGCTCAGGAAACAGGCTATTGCAATGCAGATTTGCCTGGCTCCCCCGAAGAATACCGCACTTCCACAAATCCTTCCCCGAAGAGATTTAGCTTTTCAACAGTTTACACTCAAGCACAACTACTTTTGACGGCCCCCTGCACCCCCCCTGCATGCTTACAAGTCTGATGTTTGGATTTCGTACCAATTAGCCCAGGAGACTCTTCCCGGCTCACTGCTTCGTGGGCTCCTATGGCTGTAGGTGCTTTGTAACGTACATCCTCTGCGTAAACGATAAGCTTGAAGAACGCGGGTGTCTCTGGACCAGCCGAAATGGAAAGAAACTGCCAATAAATAGTCAGTTAAGGTTTTTGCTGTCAAGTATGAGAAGCGTGGAAGAACTACCCGGACACCTTCTCTGTTCTACATCCTGAGCTACAAATTCAATTTCGGTTCAAATAATAGAACTTGTGCCTCATAGTGTCGATGTGAATAATACGACTCATTTGCAAGAGCGCAGGTGAACCACTGCTACAGTCTTGTTTGCAAGCATTTACTAATTCATGCTTTCTGTTAACGGCAAGTATTTGGACAGATGTTAGTATTTGTGCAATTACTCACGATTTGTAAAAATCTGATCAGCTTGCGCTAGGAGCGAGCTGTTAATACCTTTCCGATTAAAAAAGTTTATCTCAGCAGCAGCCATGAAAGTTTGCAGCCAAGGTTTTTTAAGTTTTCTGCTTCGATATTCATCTAGATATATACATCATCTATTAAATATTTACAGAGGAAACCTCTTAAAACAATGAAATATAAATGAGTCATTTGGTGGAGGCAATGCATTTTTCTGCCAAGTTTTACCCAGCCCGGTATTTGGGGTTTTTTTTATGCAGGGATAGGATAGTGTAATGAATCCGGCAAAGGGGAATCAATACGAGACTAATTAATTTAAGTTCTTATTTTTCAAAGTGACAGATTGATGATGGGTCATGAAAAAAAATATTAAGCATTATGGTTTTCCCTCTACTGTAGGCAGATGAGGTAGACAAAGATAACTGGTCTGTAGCCATTCCCTACCTGATGCAGGGATCTTTCCACAGAAAAGTTACAAAGGCTTCTGGGTGAAAATAATGATAATATTTAAGACAGTAAATATTTACACTTCATGAATGTATGTATTTTGAAGTTGAAACTTAATATGTCGATGAGTCAATACTTCATTGTCTATAAAGATTTCAGAAATTGTGGCTGAATCTCCCATTTTAATACTTGAGTGTGCTGGTCAGAGAAGAGAGTTCCAAAATAAAGGAAAACGCGCAACTGAACAAGTAAGAACGGGTAATAGCAGGCGAGCAGGGCTGCTTATCTGATCGCCTTGAGCAATTTGGGAGGGACTACCAACAAATGACAGCTGTCACTAGTCATAATTGTGGCATACGGGGTACTTCCCAGAAAAAAACAGAGATATTAAACCATAAAATTACAGAAAAATAAGTGCATATCGTATTTGGTATGGTTCTTTACGTTTAGTTTTATCTGACCCCATTTATGATACATTTGAATTGCTGTACTCAGAAAGTACACTTATTCTCCCTACAGCTTCAAATTTTTTTCTTCTTCTATTTTTTTTTCCCCAGATATCCTCCTCTTCCTTCTCTCCCTTCCTTTTAAAGTAAATAATGGAAGGACTGTAACAGCCATACCAGCTGCTTGTTTGTAGAGGAGATAAAGTAAAAGCACAAGAAATGCAAATCACCTTGTCAGCCTCTAGTGGAAAGAACACAACTGACTCTGCCCGGGATAAGGATAAATTTAACACGGAGTCAGAAAACATAAATTTCAAGTTGGATAGTATTTTCATAGCCGTCACCCAACAGAATGGATGTTTGTTCTTACCATTTGCTGTGTCTTGTTCAGGAGATAAACATCATTGCTGCATTTCCCATTAAGGGAATCCAAAGAAAACCGAAGCTGTGGTAGGAACGGAATAAGTACATCTTCGGGATGGAGGGAAAAGCATTACATTTTTGCAAATGGTGAACGCAGCACATTCGTACCGTGGCTCTAAACAACATTCTCGGCCTCTAACGTGAGTGAAGACACCCATATGCCTTAAGTCTCAGTAAAAGCAGTATTTAGATACGTGCTTGCTTTAAATGTAGAAATCAAAGCAATAAATGAGGGTTTAGGCCACCACTGGTATATTCATTCTCTCTCCCTTTCTATAAAGGCAGTAAGTTTCTGACATTCTTGATATTACGTACTATCTTTCACTTACTCTCTTTCTGCATTATTCTTGACTAGAAGTATTTTTGAACGTTGTCTCTATCGCTACATGCAAAACTCCCCTTTGGCTTTAGGCTTCAACAACTCAGCTACCAATACTATGAAAACCAGAAAGCCTAATAACCCTTGACAGTTTACATAAACTCAATAGCTGTTCCACTGACATTTGGATAGAGAACGCTGCAGTCGCAATATTCGGATCACTACATGAATTAAACAAGGGTTTGCTTCACTTTCTGGAAATAAAATGTACAATAATCAGTTTCCTAAAAAAGTGCAAAGATAGTAAACTGGGGGGGGGGTATACTTTTTCTTTTTTTAGTAATAATTTCCTCCCCTCCTTGATTAAATTAAATATTAAAGCTTGTGAACAACTGTGATAGTTTCAATTTAGATCACTTCGGGTTCGTGAACACTTTCAATTTAAAATACATGCTCAAGTAATTTCTCTCAACCAAACGCAAAATACTTTCCTTTACAGCTGCCCAGAATAATAAAGGATTTGAGCTTTCTTAACTCTTACTCTCCAAACTCCAAGGGGAAAATATTATTGCATGCTGAGAGTCATTATGGTGATTCCAGCCAAGTTATGAAAAACAAACTAGTTTTACTAGTCCATTCTGAGACTTTCTGAGCAATCACGGAGATTTTGGACGTTTTTGTAGACAAAGAGTTTCTTAGCAGAAGTGCGGTGATGCCTGTGCGAGCATGTGGGTAACCATGTCAAACTGCGGCATTTTGTACCTCCTCCAACGTCTGCAGAACTCATTTGCAGCTCTGTTTATTTCAAAGGGGTTTCGTGTTTGCAGTAGGTGAAATGGCTTTCTGAGCCGGCAGGAAGAGCTCGCTCTCGCGTGTTGCCGTAGGAAAGAAGAATGTGACCTTTCAACGATGTAAAACTGCATTTTCACCGGGGTGTCCCTGCTGAACTGAAGTCCCCTAACGTTTTAGTCATGCAGAATGAGAGTTTACAATCTCGTGAGTGCCACTGTGGCTCACCTGCCTAGGAATTTCTCAGCATTTCAATGGGATGGGCCACCTTCTTCCAAACACTCCTCCTGCTGAGTGTCTCTGTCGAAAACCATTGCTTCTCCCAGGTTACAACTCCCATACTTTCCCAGGAAAAAACACTTGATTAGATGCAACATAGGAAAACAATATTAGAATACTAGGGCTACAAAGATGATGAGGGGGCTGGAACATCTTTCTTATGAGGAAAGGCTGAGGGACTTGGGTCATCTTAGTCTGGAGAAGAGAAGGCTGAGGGCTGGATCTCATCAATGCTTACAAACACTTAAAGGGAGGGTGCCGGGAGGATGGGACCAGTATTTTTGCAGTGGTGCCCAGTGATAGGACAAGAGGTAACGGGCACAAACTTGACCATAGGAAGTTCCATCTGAACATGAGGAGGAACTTGTTGACTTTAAGGGTGGCAGAGCACTGGCACAGGCTGCCCAGAGAGGTGGTGGAGTCTCTGACTCTGGAGACATTCCAAACCCTCCTGGACGCCATCCTGTGCAGCCTGCTCTAGGTGACCCTGCTCTGGCAGGGGGGTTGGACCAGATGATCTCCAGAGGTCCCTTCCAACCCCGGTGATTCTGCGATTCTGTAATACATTTACCATACATGGTGGATACGGACACGCGGTAACTTTTGCCGACTGCAACTCGTTCCCTTGGCCACTGTATTTAATAATACCAAATCCTGCCTCGCTGCCTCGAGCTTTTGCTGCATGAAGCTGCTGCTTTCGCTTTGTACCTGGATTCTCTTTGCTCCCGCCGAGCCTTGCCGAGCCTTCGGTTTAGACCTGAAGTGGGCAGTCACGGTTAGCAACCTACATTGTGAAGAGGAGATACAGCTTGCCCAGATCTGGTCTCTTCCCACTGGTTTCAAAGTCAATACAAACAGTATATAACAAACCTTTCCTAGAGTTATAAGGAAATTGTCAGGCATCTTTTTCACCTCTCTATAATTTTGTACTATCGCTAACGTGAGAATACACATACAAATCAAGCACGACAGTTACATCAATGTAAAGTGACCTAAAATGACACTCAAGCAGTTGCTTAAAACAAAAGTAAATAATTTAGATACATGTAATAAGTCCTGAGGGTGCCTTCTACCGCCAGATAGCTCTTTCCTTCCACTGCCTATTGTATGATTAAGAGTTTTCAGTATTTACACCATTACTGCTCATTTTCTGCATGGATGACTTATTTCACACACCAGGAAAACAAAGGAAAAAGAAAAAAAAGTAAAACCTTGGCAAAAGATGAAAGCGTATGTTTCCTCTTTGTGATGTTATAACCGCTCTGGCAGCAGAAAAGGTTATTAAGTCTATTTCCTCTTGAATATATTTCGTAAATTGTATCTCTTTGTAATCAGTTAACTGTTTTTCATACTTCGCTGATACTTCACAATAAACTTCACCAAAGTCTCTGAAAAATGTGCAGCTGTGAAAAAAAGCATTAGCAAGATGGTAGGATGCATGAGAAATAAGCAAATAAATAAGACAAACGTTATGATTCCTTTATAGGAGGCAACAACGCAGCCCTCTGCAGCCGGTCTGTACCACACGTGCCACCTGGCGCCACGGAGCGTGCTGCAGAAGCAGGAGGAGTAAGAGAACAGAAGTGATTAAGGGGCTATAAAACCTCTGGTTTTATAAAAAAGAACAAGATGGAGGCTCTGCTTTCTGGAGAGAAGCTCACAAGAGGGATATGTTAAAGCAAATCAGATAAAGAAGGTGACTCATTAGCTTCTGTCTCTGCACCTCACCGCCCAGGAACAGGATGATATTCAATTAAATTAAAGGTGTGAAAACCAGGACTGACAGAAAAACACCTCTCCGCAGTAACTGAACTGTGGAACTCAACGCTACCACAAGTCACCAGATCCAACAGCTTAGCAAAACTCACAAGGAGGGACTAGACATTTATAAAGACACCAAGATTACTGCATTTTTATCATGTGGAATGCCATGTACAGTCATTTAGGCCAATACGTAACTGTTGCAAACTACAGCAAGAGCCGGCATGGAAAGCTGTAGGTAGGGCCTCGCATCTTGTCCTGAAGCACCTGGCACAGACACGAGAGGAGAAAGAACTGAATTTGGTTTCAAAGTTAAATGAATAAGAGCAGGGCATAAAGATATTGCATATTTTGGTTTTTAACCTAACACATAAATTTACTTATTTTCCTTGCCGTATCAGCTCAGTTATATTAAATATAACTACATTGAATATGCCTTTCTTTTTGTAACAGCTTGACCAATATGGCAGAATTGAAAAATTTTGTATTTATTAAAAGAATGTAAGGAAAGCGACTATGAACAACAGAAGTTGACTAGTGGTGATTTGTGTGTGTGTGCACCGTGTACAAGAAATAATTTTCCTTGAATGCCAGAATTTATACAGGACCTTTTTTTTCCCCGTGTGTCAATTTTACTGCAAACATAGTAGGTGTGTGTGACTATTTTCTTGGAAGATAATATAACAACTGGAAAAAATGTATACTCCCTCTTCCCGATGGTTTCCCCAGTGTTCTATATAGCTTGCTATATATTATTTCCTTAATAATGAATACTGTTGTTTCAGCATAGCTATCTTCTAACTGTCATCTGGTTCTACTTAAGCCATTCTGAAATACTTGGGTTTTTTTGTTTTTGTTTTTACACTCAATTCAACTAGCAACTCACAACACGCGGATCAGCTAAGTGAGAAAAAGAAAAGGTCATGACAATCAGGAAAATTTTTAAGGAGGATTATTTGGTGCAATCAAGTAGTTTTTAATGCTGGCCCCTTCTGCGTGATTACTATTTTCTGTTTGTAAGTCATTTGTAGCAGAAAAATTGTGTCTCCTGTTCCTGTAATACCTTAAGAATGCGTTTAGATATTTTCTTAGGTTTAATCTATTTGGAAACGTGGTCTCAGAAGCATATTAGTTGACTTTTATTCCATTTTGACTTACCTACACAGCTTGACACAAGCCTTTGACGTAGCTACAATTAAATGCTATTAGTTACCTCCTCTCTGAATCGAACTGGAGCTGAGGCATCACGAAATAAAGACAGGCTCCTGGATGCCTTTTTGGAGACAGTGCTGTATCCTCAAAAGTTGGAACAGAACTGTACCAAAATTCTATTTCTATACGTGATTTACGCTTAATGCTGAGGCCAGCTTTTTATTCCTGAACCCTGTCCCAGTTAGACTTTACCCCAGCAACAGTCATTCTTACTTAGAGATTACACTTTACTTACAATAAATTCACCAGCCTAGCATTGACCGTTTACTGCATTTTTCTGGCTAGTAGTACAGCGTTCTAATTTATTGAGCCAAATCTTTGCATTTTCACGGAAGTTTTAGGCAGCACTTAATTTGCCTAGTGAAATATGTATTATTCCAGTATTAGATATTAGAAAACAGTAAGTCAGACTTCTGCATAAAAATTACTGATAAAATTACTGATAAACTATTTCCTGATGTGCCTTCACTTTTTACACATATACACAATCACACTGTTAAACAGATTTTTTTTTTTTTTTTTTAAATTGTAGACCTCTCTGATGATTTTCCCTAAATGAACACAAGTGGGTTAAATAGCAAGTCCAGGGTTATGTGGTTATTACAGTTGCCAGGATGAGAAAGAGAGATCTGAATTGAGAAAATTCAATAACACCAATAAATAAATAACACATCTACAGCCTAAGAGCAAAAATAATTCTGAAAGTAATGAACTTAAAAAGTGTTAGTTATATGGCAAAATTCAAGCAAAACTGGGATTAAAACCAAACAGAAGAGCATTTATACCAGTATACGTCTCAGTATATCTTTGGCTATATTACCTTGCCTTTCGGGGCACCCTGAGGAGCTTTGAAAACTGTAGCACAGTATATACAAGCCAAAGCTGCGTTTCTGTGTCGTTCAAGGAAGACGGCACTTAAACGCAGGGTGAAATCAGCTCATGAAGTTCTGAATCGCATTCGCGCCCCTTAAATTCTCACGCAGGTTCAGCACTGAAGGCCTCTGCGTTTTAACGGCCAACTCAACATGGCTTGGCCTCTTCAAGAGGGAGTCGGGTCTTCGCAATACGGCCTTACGTCTCCTCCGTTGTGTCTTCGCTGGGGGAATAACCTCCTGGTCACAATGGGGCAGTGAGGACCCCTTCCATCTCACGGATTTTTTTAGATGGAGTGTAGATCTGAAGATGATATTTAAGATCTTGTACCAGACTTCATTCTGTTCGCTGATGAAGCCAATGTACCCGTGCAGCAAAGCTTAGCAGATAAATTAGGCTACCTGTAAGAGTATGAGAAAGGTTAACTCCCCCATAAATGCGTACATGCTCTTTCTTTACTTAAATATGTTTTCAGAAAGTTAACCTATATTCAATTACCAAAAGCACGTCCCAAGACAAACCTCACTGGCCCACGAGAACAGATGCGGTGGGACAAACCAGTGCTGGAGGCGAATGGGAGACACAACGCTACCTTGCTCTTCCCAACAGTCATCCCTGCACCGGCTCTTCTTCACCAAATGTGGCTACAATAAACAGCAGAGACATGTTTGCCCTTAATAATCTTTCCCCTTTGCTTTCCTGCCCTGCCTGGTTGGCCAGCCTATCTTGCCCCCTTTTTGCTTTGTGAAACTTTTCTGATGGATTAATATTTTATTTCCCCCCTGCCCCCTCCCTTTATTTCAGCGGGTCATGATTGTGCCATAACTTAATTAAACTTTTCTGGTCCCAGGTACTTCTGCCTCAGCAAGGTTCTGTGGAAGGGAAAAGACGGTGTTTAGATTCGCTTTGAATGTCCTCGCAGCTGCGAAACGTGGATGGCAGCATTGCTGGAACAAACTCTCCTGTGAGGTTTCCTGTACTTTCTGCTTGCAGCTCTGCCAAGAATATTCCTAAGGCAGCTTTTTCACAGTGACTTGGAATTTCACACTCTAGATGAAAGCCATGCAAAAGCAGACGAGAAGCAGAGTGAAAAAAAGAGTATTTCAGGTTAGCTGTGTTAAACTCAAGAAATGAGCAAGCTTAAAGGAAAAGATTCCCTCTTTTTCCCTCCCTTCACCAACTAATAATTTCCGACTTAATATTTCCTTCTGATTTCCCTGCCATCGGTCAACAGTGGCACGGAAGTAATTTATCTGCTATTTACTGGCAACAACAACGTCATGGTTTGGGCCAGATTGGCCCAATTAGGTGGAATGACAGATACTCTCTCTCTCTCTCCTGCTCTGCTTCTGACGGGAGGCAGGAGAGAGAGAGAAAAAAAAAAGAGAGACTTAAGAGTTTAGAAGGAACTGAATTACTTTAATGAAATATTAATAATAAAATAATAAAAAGCAAATAATGAAATATATACCAAACCGTATCAAGCTCCCAGGATGACAGTGATGTCACCAGCAGGCGCTGGGGAAGTCCCACACTGGACTCAGTGATGGATGGGAACTAGATTCCAGATCTGGATTCAGGATCGGGATCCAAGGCAGGCAAAGAGAGTCCTCCTCCGATGTCGGCCATTGAAGAAAGAGCCCTGACCCTTTGATCCCTCAGCTTTTATACTGAGCATGAGGCAGATGGGATGGAATACCCTGTTGGTCAGGTTTGGGTCCTGTCCCCTCCTCCCCACGGCTGTCACCCCTCTACACTTTTCCGCTTCCCACCCTCCAATGGTGCAAATACCAAAGTTGGCTGCCCTTAGCTGTTATAGCAATAAGGATAAGGAGGAGCCTCGCTGCATCCCATCCCTTGGCATCAACTATAAACATGGGGCTTGTCACTCAGAGCGGACAGTTTTCTGCACAACATGCTGGTAATGTCAGCAGTTAGAAGAGGCCTAGCTAAAAAGTAAAGTTACTGAACAAAATTGGTCCTGTTTTACCTCAAACCAGGACAAGCAACTTGAGCTCTCAGACAAGAAGTCCCTGAGCGTACAGCTCAGGGATCTCAAACAGCGTCTAGATCTCCGCTCGTGGCTGGAAGCAATGGGAACGGCACGGTAGCGTAGCTGGCTTATCCATGTTTGTAAAAAGTCCTGTCCCCTCTTAGCCCGGGGAAATTTAGTCCTGTAGGACTTTATCCTCTACGTGCTTGAGAATTCAACATCAAGCACCGTGTTGAGTTTTCCCCACAGAACTGCAGGCAGAAAGCAGCAAGGCAGCTCTGCTCCCCACCACCTGTAGGCGAGGTTGCTGGTCTCCTGAGAAACCTACCAAAGCAGCCTCCGCTTTGCGCGTGTGCAATTGCTCACAGGAGAAATATTTCCATCTTCAGCTTCTCGGAGGAAATCTGGTTAACTTCAGACTCTTTTGTTTGTTTGTTTGTTTGTTTTTAAAAAGGCACCTTTTCGTCAGCAGCTGAAAACCATGGAGACGTGGTGGGGGTTGGCTCTGGATCTGCTGCCCAACTCTTGCATGCGACGTGCTTCACGCCAGGGAGTTACTCCAGCCCTTGGGTCCCACGTGCAATATCGTCTGTGGCGCAACCGTGGGAACAGCTTCCAAGCCCTGCCGATTTAATGAGGCTGTGCGCATTTCTCACATCCCAAAACACAGCAGCTGGAACCTGAAACAAATATTCCAAGCTTCGTTTCCTAAGGGCCAGATACATGGAGAGGGCCTAACCCTAGCGATAAACACTCAGAAGCCATCGATTTCGTAGAACGTATGAACGGAAAAATAAAGGTGTCCAAATTCCAGGGTCAGGTTGCTTAATACAACTATTTGTCTTGCTGTGAAGAGTAACTTTGCTAACATCATGTGATAATGCTTGCAAGTCTCTTGGCTTTTTTATTGCCTAAACATCTTTTATTGTACTAAATATACACACAGAGAGCGTGAATTGAGAACACACGTTTTAAACAGTCATCTACCGGTGTAAAAATCCAGATGAATGCTTTTGTAGTTTGGAGGTCTTCATTCAAACACAGATGAAGAACTGGATGAAGCATCAACATCCTTCCCGCTTTACACAAGCCAATTGTATCTGTGCAGTCGCCGATGTATTTTTTTTTCAGAGGCCGAGCGTGTAAAGCCACAGCCAACATTTGCAGGGAAATGAACAGAACCCTCTAGATATCTTCCACCTCTTGCTTCTCTAATCCTATTGTTCTGCATTTCATAGACCAGAAACTTTAAGCTCCCTCTGAACAATTCTTGGAGCATGTTTTCTTTTGCCAAGAGCCGATATATTATTCTCTGAGAGGTGCAGAGAGTTGCTTCCAGATATAACACCGGCTTTTCTCTCACGCTCCTCAGATGCCTATTCTTTACAGGAGCTGCTGCTGAACTTCCCGCTGAGAAACACAGGAGAAAGAAGTCACAGCCACCGCATTCAGGGAGAATATGAGAAGAAACATGGTACTTTTCAGGGAAGAACACAGCTTGGGAGGGAACGGGAATGAATCACAGTGAATCATTTTCACTCACTGAATATAGTACAGAAACGGGGAGGGGAGAGAGGAGTGTAAAGGTCTTTGCCTCTGTCATTCTATAAAGTAACAGCTAAACCTTCTCAGGACTCCTTTAAAAGCTGTATGAAACATGAAGTGTAGACACACTTTCTGGACAAGCACTTAGTAGAGCAAAGTCATACGAGAAAAAAAACCACTGGCTGATTTAACAGTAGCAGTGAGTGCTAAGATGAGAGAATTTGGGACGCGGCATCACCACATGCACAAATCACTGCGTGAAATTACAAGGCCGGCAGAGCGACACAATTCAAAGGTGGCAGAAAAGTGGTGTGATGGTCAAGCACTTTCAAAGGGTGCGGGAAGGATTCTCCGCCTTCTACCAAGCATAATTTAAAGTAAAGCAATTTGCCCTCTGAGGGCAAAGAGAGTATCTGTGCCCCCAAAAGCAGCCCATATAGGTATATCTATCTATATTCTGTGTGGAAGGAGGAAAAAACCTATTGCAATGCTACTATAAAACGCTTTTATACCACTGTAGAAGGGATCATGGAGATGATGTATTGGTTTAATTACGCTGGTGCAAAATCACATCAACAAATGATACAGGTACAAAATGTACATTTGGAATGGGCCTAATAAGGACAGTCTAACTGACCACGAGGGAAGAGTGGAGAAATTTCTCTCCTAAAAATTAAAGGTCTTTATTTAATGCAAGTATCCTACGTATGCCTAGCCTGGATCAACTTCTGTAGAGTGAAAGCTAGATACGAAAGAAATACCTCTTATTTTCATTTCCTTTTATCTTTGTTTAAAAAAAATAAATTGCTTTTAATTTAAGAATTTTAGGAAACCATTTGAATAAAGTACGTTTTGATAAAAGTTACTCTGGCCATTCTGGAGAGAAAATACCTCCAAGAAGATAAAAAGGTAATCTGGCACCCTTCTAAATTGGAAATCCTTTGAAGAGAATGAGCTAAACTCTTTCTTTTCCATGAACAGTGCTGTGTGTAGGCCTGCGTTGTGAGGACATGAACCAACAGCTGATGATGAGGCAGGACGGGAACTGAAATTTACAGGGGTAAAAGTTATGAGAAGACCAGCACGTACCCTAGGATTTCAGTTAGGAGTGTTCAAATACCTTCCCACCTCAGTGGTTCTCAGATGAAGAAATAAATGCAGCTGTCTCTGGAGACATGGCAGAAATTTCTGTAACACAGAGTCATAGAATCGTTAGAATTGGAAAGGACCTTAAAGATCATCTAGTTCCACCCCCCGTGCCCTGGGCAGGGACACCTCCCACTAGACCTGGTTGCTCCAAGCCCCGTCCAACCTGGCCTTGAACACCTCCAGGGGTGGGGCATCCACAGCTTCTCGGGCAACCTGGGCCACTGTCTCACCACCCTCAGAGTCAAGAATTTCTTCCTGAGATCTAATCTAAATCTCCCCTCTTTCAGTTTAAAACTGTTTACCTAAGTCCATTTTTCCCTGACTCATCTCCATACTGCGTTGCTACAAGTTGGCCTCTGCTCGGGAAGACAGCTTGGCAGAAAAGAGATTCCTCTGCTTGCTCAAGGTCTTCTTACTGACTAGCAAGGGCCAAGTTCTCCAGTGGAGCCAGAAAATGTGCCAAGAAGTGTAACTCAGTTTGTTTTTCTTTTCTTTCTTGGTCACAAAAAGGAGTTGCTGCCCTGCACCGCGGAAGATGCAAGTTAGGACAGTGCTATGGTTCAGACTGGGTAGGCGGAGGCGAAAAGTATGTGCTGGATGCGCAAGACATGTTGGCCAACCCGGCTAGAAGAAACCAAAGGGAGGATGGTTTGCTGACAACATGAATGAAAAGGAAGCCACTCTCCCAGGGGAAGGAGAGCAGAGCTCCCCTTCCCACTTCTTCCGAGATGAAAGCCAAGACCTCCAGAGAGGATCTTGCCAATAGAAAGGACTCCCCCCGCATCCCAGCCCAGAGTCTCTGTTTCCTCCTCCCTGCCCCCCGTTTAATTTAAAATAAAAAGAATGACTTCACCCTTTCTTTGAAAACAAAATAAAAACCTGCAAAGCACTTGAATGACAAATCCTTACTGAGATGAGTAATTCTTTGTTGGAGAACAGCACCTGAAATCGGAGTTTTTTGTGTTTGGTCTCAATCTATGCACACCTTTCATGGGGAACACGTAAAAGAATCATAATATGATCTGAGGGCTAGACCACGAAATTAGAAAAAACGATTAGAAAGAGGGTGCACATTTTTAATGATCTGGGTAATTAAACATTGGAACAATTTAGCAAGATTGGGGTGGATTTTCCATATGGTTTAACATGTTTGTACTTAGACTGCTTCGTAACATGGTATCATGTAGCTAATTTGTAAACACAGTTTGGTAACACAGATTTTTGCTTCAACTTGCAGCAAGTGCATAAATAGATTTAAAATCTTTAACAGGAAAGCTAATGAAAAAAAATGAAATCACACTATTGGCCACTCTGGTAATCCTACCCCACCTTTCATACAATACAGGGAGATTTCAAGCAATCGCCAAAAGGGCAGATTGGGTTAGAAAAAGAAAAGAAATACAATATTCATAAGAGAGTTATAATTAAAGCCAAAGATTCATTTCCGTTTGAAACAGATGGTCAGGCAAAGGCATTCTGGATAATTTAGCAAAAGCCTGGGCTTCAACTAGCTAACAAAAGCACCGATTTAATCTTCCATCTAGTTGCACAGGGTAACCTGTTTATTGCATATCGCGGGATCAGGAAATACCTGCATTGCTTAAAAACTAACACACTTTCAGGACCAGTGCAGATCCAGAATTACGAACAGAATTACTGCTTTTAATGAAAATAAATCAAAATGGCAAGTAAAGAGAAAGACAAACAAGACTTAGGAAATTCCAGAAAAGAATGAGAGATTGAGGGCTGAGTGAATCGGGAGAAACTTAACGTGATTATAATGAACGGTAGATACCTAAAATATCACTGAGATGTTGCGGTGGAAGTAGCACTGGATAAATGAAGTACATTTGCTAGGCAATAAAATTAAGTTTTTCTTTGTTTCTTTAAGGTAAACTAAGGAACGACAATATGACACAGTTACGGTACTGGATGGATAAATCTCAACGACAGCACTAGAAACATGCTTTCATACCTTGGGAAGTCTTCTATCTCAGCAGACAATGCAGAAGAGAGTCATTGACATCTCTTTTCCTCTGGGAATAAAAGAGAGCATTGGTAATGTTACACTTACAGTGTTTTTTCTTCCATCTACCCTCCCCGTAATAAACAGATTGCAATTTTGGTTTACTGCTGTCACATCTACCTTAGTACCATTCACAAAATGCCCATTTAAGCCAGTACCTGGACCTGTACACAGCAGTAACTACAAACTCAGACCTGCCTATTTTCATTATTAAAGCTGTTAATGTTTTCCAGCAGTACTGATGGCCTTGCAGTACAACTCTACTTTTGTTTATATTTTCAGAAAGTACTTGGTGGGGAAAAAAAAAAAAAAATTACATGAATGATCTTTGGGGAAATAATATCACTAGGCAATTACAGACTGAATAAATTCTGGAATTAGATGACAGTTCTGCAAATATATTTGATGTCGTAGGGAAAACATTACTCATCTTGTCAGATGCAGCAGAAGATTTTAGGATGCAAATTATTAAGTCAGCCTGAGCATTCTCCTACCCTCCACTCCCCCCAGCTGAACCATGGGCACAGGTAGGAGCTGATTTTAGAATGTGGCCTTTGCCTCCCAGTCCATTGGGACGATGGTAAGAATGTCCAAACCTGCTCTTCATCTCCACCCTCAGTACGCAGCAGCTAAACCAGGCAATTGAGAGGTTACCACGGTACGGCTGCACGTTGATTTAAAGGCCGGTAGAGCACACATGATGAAGTCTTCAAGGAATGACGGCCTTAGGGTTTAAACATTAGACTCCAATTCAGGATGTGCGGGCTTTTACCAGCCCTTGCCAATAACCTCCTCTGTCACAGAATCACAGAGTCACAGGGGTTGGCAGCGCCCTCGGGAGATCGTCTGGCCCACCCCCCCTGCCACAGCAGGGACACCCAGAGCAGGTTGCACAGGATGGTGTCCAGGCGGGTTTGGAATGTCTCCAGAGTCGGAGACTCCACCACCTCTCTGGGCAGCCTCTTCCAGTGCTCTGCCACCCTCAAAGTCAACAAATTCCTCCTCGCATTTAGATGGAACTTCCTACGTTCAAGTTTGTGCCCGTTACCTCTTGTCCTATCACTGGACACCACTGAAAAAAGACTGGTCCCATCCTCCTGGCACCCTCCCTTTAAGTATTTGTAAGCATTGATGAGATCCAAACCTCAAGTCTTCTCTTCTCCAGACTAAAAAGACCCAAGTCCCTCAGCCTTGCCTCATAAGAAAGATGTTCCAGTCCCCTGATCATCTTTGTAGCCCTCTGCTGTCCCCTCTCCAGCAGTTCCCTGTCCTTCTTGAACTGGGGACCCCAGAACTGGACAAAGTACTCCAGATGCGGCCTCACCAGGGCTGTCACCTTGGAACAACTGAGGTCTTATTTTCTGTATGTAAAACAGGGATAGAAAGAACGCCCTGCACTGCAGACTGTGAGGGAAGATGTAGCAAACGTACAGAAACTGCTCAAAACCAAGAGTGTGCACAGCGAAGGCAAAGAGTGGAAGAAATAACTGGCTACGTCTATCACAGCAGCGTTTCAGTGAGAGGGAGCGAATGTCGCCGTTCGGCAGCGATAAACCAGCATGTCGCACTCAGAACCAGGAAAATCAGACTGACGATCTGTCTGTAGCGATGGAAATGGAGTAGCGATTTTATGGCATTGGTTACTCACCCACATGATCTTCAACATGTTCTGCTGGGAAAATGCAAATGTTAAAACGCTTCAGTTGTGCGTGCTACCCTGAAGGCTGTATCTGAATAAACGTATCTGATTTAAATAAGCGTGAGTTAAACAGTGCCTACCCTCTGGAATCATGAAATGTGAAAAAGTGACTTTTGAAAATTTACTCCTTAGAGGAGGACATCCATCTTTTTCCTGAATTGGACGTTATAGGCATGGCTGCTGTTAGTATATTTTGGGACATAAAATATAATCAGAGAGTTTATTCTGTATCCTCTTTATTTTATACATTTTCATCTTCTGTTTTGCACAGAGGGCTTTTAGAAAATGGCTGCAGAAGTTGAGACAAAGAATGGAACCACAGTGAGAAAACATCAAATCCTTTTTCCAGGACAGTCCAAAACGACTTTTTTCCCCCCCTGTATAAGAATAAACAACACCTAAGGAGTAAAAGATTGCCTCACAGTAAACAATAAAAATAAACACAAACTACACAGTCAGTTCCCTGCCTGGGCTCCTTGACTGGGAGTGCCATCCCAAGACTGAAGCAGCAGGGGATGCTCTAGGCTCAGTGGAGGCTGCAGGGCAGAGTTTGAACATTACAGCTACCTTCCCGTCACGGGAGACTTAGGCTTTCACAACTCCGGGATACCAAAACGTTTTGCTACTTGAACCAAGCAACCAACAGGTTAAAATAACTCTGATAGTATCAGCAGAGCGTACACCAAATTGCATTAGCAATAGTTACCTGATGGGCCTCCAACGTAGTTTTCAATAGGAATCACAGAATCAGAATCTCCGGGGTTGGAAGGGACCTCTGGAGATCATCCGGTCCAACCCCCCTGCCACAGCAGGGTCACCCAGAGCAGGTTGCACAGGATGGCATCCAGGAGGGTTTGGAATGTCTCCAGAGTCAGAGACTCCACCACCTCTCTGGACAGCCTCTTCCAGTGCTCTGCCACCCTCAAAGTCAACAAGTTCCTCCTTGTGTTCAGATGGAACTTCCTACGTTCCAGTGTGTGCCTGTTACCTCTCGTCCTATCTCTGGGCACCACTGAAAAAGACTGGTCCCATCCTCCTGGCACCCTCCCTTTAAGTATTTGTAAGCATTGATGAGATCCAACCCTCAAGTCTTCTCTTCTCCAGACTAAAAAGACCCAAGTCCCTCAGCCTTACCTCATAAGAAAGATGCACCAGTCCCTGATCATCTTTGTAGCCCTCTGCTGTACCTTCCCCAGCAGTTCCCCGTCCTTCTTGAACTGGGGAGCCCAGAACTGGACACAGTACTCCAGATGCGGCCTCACCAGGGCAGAGTAGAGGGGGAGCATGACCTCCCTCGACCTGCTGGCCACCCTCTTCTTGATGCACCCCAGGATGCCATTGGCCTTCTTGGCCACAAGGGCACCTTGCTGGCTCACGGTCATCCTGTTGTCCACCAGGACTCCCAGGTCCCTTTCCACAGAGCTGCTTTCCAGCAGGTCAACCCCTAACCTGTACCGGTGCACGGGGTTATTCCTCCCCACGTGCAGTACCCTACGCTTGCCCTTGTTGAAGTCATCATTAAAAGGAGGTGCTTTCACGGGAAGCAGCATTGGGTCCAGCCCCTGCAAAATGACTGCAGACGACATTTCCAGGTGACACAAATGCTGCTGGAGCCATATACAACAAGGAGGATAGGGTGACTGCAAATCCATGCAGATTACCTGAAAAATTCATAGAAATTCAGCTTCTTCAACAAAATATGTTTTACTGAAACCAGCTACGGACTGACACACAGAATCTGCGTAACAAGGAATGAAGGCATATCAGGAGAATGGTTGGAGAGGTGAGAAACCTTAAATCAATTTGAGAGTCACAAAGGACATGCAATTCATTAGAGGCAGAGGAGTACTCCTTTCTCCTCAGGAGGTGGTATTTCTTCCTTTATGTAGCTTGAGTGAAACTAATACTGGAATACTGTATTTACTTTTGATGGCTACATTTTTCATAGTCTACTGAAAAACTGGAGAAGGTGTGCAGAAAAGCCTCAGCTCCCATTCAGGAACTGGCAAAAGTGTCATACAATGATTAGACTCTAAGGACCCAATCTGTTCAGCTTCTAAAAAAATTAAATTTGGAATGCAAATGTACAATGATAAGAGGAAAACACCAGGTGCCAAAGGACTCTTAGTCCGGGGGATAATGATAACATAAGGCTGGAATCTGTAGCCAGACAAAGAATCAAATTAGAAAGAAGGCATATCTACTTTTAACTCAGATATTAAGTATTGCAAGAGATTTACAATAGGAAGTAACAGATTCTTCATATTTTTCTGCTTTAAATCAGAACTGGATGCTTTTCTTCATGTGTACTCAAGAAACAGTTATTTCCTAGTCAAACAGAACTTACCACGTTTGAGTAATGAAATGGGAATTAAAGAAAAAGTATAGGAAATGGCAACCTGGCAAGCTTGTGTCTTTAGCAAGACACTGCGTATTTAACAAGTCTACTGTATAAGCAAACAGGACAATGAGAACAGTTATCATTTGTTTATGAATTTAGCTGAATTTAGGATTACATTATATGAAGTGCTCTCCTGTGTACCTCTGAGGAACAACCATGACTAACACAAGAAAGACATGATTTTAGCTGGACTTCAAGGACTGCCTTCTAGTACAAGTCCTCATGCTGGTCTTGGCTGGCATGGACGAGAAGGAAACAGATGTCAGTGAGAAAATCTTCCACCGATTTTACAATAACCATCCCACACGTTTAGTCAGCGCGCGGAAGTAAGAAAGCGATTGGAAAGAAAGGACAGGGACCAGAAAGGGTACCGTTTGATCTACACTTGCTCATTATCTGGGGATAACTATTGGATCTTGGCATACTCACATGCTAAAAAGTTTAATGACATTCCTGTTAATGACTGGGTAGCTGGGGCTGTGGGAGGCTGAGGAGAGCGGAGGGAGTGGAAGCAGCACAGCGTGTTCCTCCTGACGCAAACCAGGCACTTCTTGTTCTTCTCCTTCTACCCATTCTACGCAGGGGGGTTTCCAAGCAGACTTTTGCAGCCGATGGCGAAAGCAAAATTCATCATTTCGCCTTTTTCCTTTCAAAGAGACGGGGGGAAAAAAAAAATAAAAAAATCTAGTGGCAGAAAGAAATCATGTTTAATGACAAAAGGTTGTGAGTCGCTGAAGTCATCTGGGCTGAAGGCCAGGGCTGCGTGGTCCCTCTGCGTCTCTGCCAACCCTTCCTTGTGGAAGGCAATGTTTATGAACTGCAGATACTTTCCTCTGCTGTCCAAACGGAATGGAGAGGCTGTAAATGGAATCTTCAAATCCTCCATAGCTACATAGTGATAAGAGATCAATTGTTTAAGTATATTAGAAATAGGTCTTGCTAAGAGATTGCTTAGCGATTACTTGAGAGCCCGAACGATTTGGTAAACACCACCAACCCAAAAGCTCTTTATCGACACTAATGATATTCATCCCACCCAGAGCGATCAAATGTCATGAAATCTGCTAATGAAAACACAAATAAAACTGGAACCAATCGCTATAAAAAAGGTATGCTGTCAGAGAAAGACTTCAGAGGGTTGCCCAAAGGTAAGACTTTACTAGTTACGCCCTTGGCCTTAAAGTTTTGCCAATATTCAGAGCTTTGAAGGTTGGGTTTTTTAGAAGAAAACCAGATGACGACAGATGAAGTAGTCCTTTAACGACATTCAGTTCACTCTCCCAAAATGTTCCTTTTAAGCAACTTGTAATTTCTTCATTCCATGTACGATATCCATCACAGCTTGGTACTCTTCATTTTTGCACAGGGACACGTTTCCCCTCCTTCTCTAGCCACCTTAAAAAATAAAAAATGTATCTTGGTTATCTAAAAGGAATAAATTAGTCTATCGCGTTAGCTTTTGGCAAATCTCTCCAAACGTACTGTATTCTGATACTCGTGATGTCCTTTTCCAACCTGTGCTCTATATATTAATAATGAAGAATCATTCTTACTTTTAGAGCCCTTTTCACTTTCTCCTGCATGCAGCTCTGCGCTGGCTCATCTCAACTAGCAGAAGCACAGCTGCATTTATGGGAGGAATAAACACGGCCTTGCCAAGTAATTCTCAAAAGTGATCTTTTTAAGCAAACCTAGGGAAAGACAACAAACATCACGGCCTGCACTAATTTTAGGTGATTAAACACTTGACTTTTACTGAGACTCTGATGTTTATAAGGAATTTTTAAAATGTATTTTTCAGACTCTGTTGGTATGACATTTCAGGACCCTGTTCTCCACTTGTTATGGAAATTCACAATAACAGCCATTAATCAGTTCTGTTACTTCAATCGCGAGCTAAACTTTCGCAACGTTGCCCTGATTATAATTGAAACGAATGGGATTTACGAAATAACTTTTAACCGTGTCATGGAATATACCTTTGCTGCAACATTAATTCAAATCCAGGCACTTAATTAGATCTCCTTTCATGCTGTTAACTGTATTTATATCTATTATTATTAACTTGCTTGCCAGAGATGAAAACAAGCGTAATTCGGGGAAAGAGAAGGCGTTCGTACTTTCACGCTGGTCTGCCTTTTACACAACCCCTCCACTTCACCAAGACCTTGACATACGTTCCACAGAAATGAAAGGAAGTACGCTAATTCAGTACCCTGCTGAACAGGAATGGAATGCTAAAGTGAAGCTTGTGTTATCCAACTGCTAAATTAAATCTTGGGCGCTTTTTTTTTTTTTTTTCCTGCGGGAATACGCATTCTCTGCCTGTTCTTGGAAACGAGAAAATAAAAGCAGTGAAAGAAAAGTTACTGCTGTCCTAAGAGTACAGCTCATTAAGTCAGTAGTCACCAGGTATATTGTATATTCCAGCGTCTTTCTCTGAGCTAACATTATCTTTTGGGAAAGCGGGCCTAACATTGATAGTACAATTTATAGAACACGTAGCATGAAGTAAACTAGATTTTACTTGCTTTGCTTGAACACCGCTGATGAATATTCACTGGGTTTAAAGTAAGATGACAAAAGGAATCTGTAAGTTAGGCTGTGAATGTCACACACTGAAAATTACCAAGTATTTTTTCCAGGACTTGCATATAATGCACAACAATGGTCAGCAAAGGTACATTCCTGTGTTCATAGATCTCCATACCTGAGGAAAAAAAAAAATCCTATAAAACATACCATGTGTTATTGTCTTCCTTTTTTTTTTAATTTTTTTTTATTTTTTTTCTTTCTTCAGAGATTTTCTGAGCCACCTTTGGAGTAGACGCTGGCAGATCCAGCACCCCCATTTGCCCTGAAGAATGCCACTGGGAGGAATTCAGTATCTCCTTGTAGTTTAAGGAGAGTTCAGACATACTAATTTCTTTTGTTCAACTGCACCGTGGAAGCTACTCTTACTCTTTGCCCTCAACCAAATCTGAAGCTCCTTCAACTGAAAGAAATTTTAAGAGCAAGCCCATTCCTAGTTTATTCTCTAAATGCTGCAGGCCCAGTATCTGACCTCCTATGTTCTAACTTTTGGTGCTGTCTCACTTCCAGTTGCAGAAAGCTAATGCTCTTTAAAAAAGGCAACTTTCAAAATGCGAATGGCGGTGTAAAAGTGTGAGTGTCGGTCGCTTGAACGTGCAGCGCATGAAACACCGAGAAAGAAAAAGCAGCTTATTCTGTGCAGTGGGATCACAAACCCCTAAGTTTCAATGTTGTCTAGACGATACCGCAGATAACCCATTATGTACCATCCCGCACAGATGGAAACGTGAGGGGTCTTTCATCAGCTTGAAATCCAATCAGCACCCATTACTTCCAGGGAGAAAGAGAAAGTTGCTGGGTTTAATGGTCTAATTCGCTTTCCAAAAAGCCTCCTGTCCCAGCAGATAGAAGAATCTTTTGCATGTCTTCAGACACTAATGACTCCGTTAATTACGATAACTCATATTCCATGACTGAGCTTCGCAACCGCATGGACTTTCCCTCACGTCTCAAACATGAGCCATACATAAAGACTGCCATTTGAGATTTACTTACCGCTCTTGGCACTTCCTTCCGCTGGTCTTTACCTGTAGCCAGGATAGTGTTTTGTCTCCAACTTTATGTCAAACTAAGTAACAACAACAACACAACAATAATAATAATAAAAAGTTAACATGGTAAAATTATCTCACCATTAGAAAAGTCACTCAAAGAGCTTTAGAGTAAAATGGAGAAAACCTGAAAAGGCCAATACAAATATTCTTCACACTTACAACATTTTAAAAAGCAATTCAGCATGATAAACTATGTTCAGGGAGCATAGGTCACAAGGCAAGGCTTTCTTGTCCCCACGTGCAGTATTGGTTGGTTTTTTTTTCTTTCTTCCTCTCTTCCCTGCAGTTAACCTTCTCATTCTTTAGGTTGTCTTGGTGTAGACATGATGATCCAGGATCACAGCTACCAACAATACATGGAAAAGGAAGAAATGCTGTCTCCCTGCTCAGGCTGGTCCTCCCAAAAGCGTGGATGGCACTAAGAGCGCTATCAGACCTGCCTCTTTCTTGTACCCATATAGCATATAGAGAATAGAAGGCTTGAGACAACCTAAAAATGATACGTAAATCCTCCCCACCTTTCCTCCCCCCACCCAGTCTTTTTCTAGATCTCTTAAAAATGGGGGTAGGGAGACCAGTTACTGACTTAGACCAAATATCAATTGGTTTTCAGAGTGCCTTTGCACAAATACATTAGCCTGAGGAAAGCGATAACTCCCTCGCTATGTCTGCCCAGCAACTAGGAGGGCTGTTGGTTTTCCTTCAGAGTACAGGACTGGGGTTCCAGTACGGCTAGTAGCCTTTTTTTGAACCCTTCGCAGCGTTCACCTGTCACACCTTCCCTGAGACTGGGCACGTAACACATTCTGAGCCATAAATAACCTGTGAAATCCTGCTGTGAGAGTATGTGAACTACTTAGGGCTCTGTAAACAGGCAGGTTTGCGAGCTATACGGCATCACCAAAAACTAGAGACCATCGTATTGCTGGAGCGAAAAAAGAAGTACCGCGTGAAAGCAGACAGGAAAACTGTAACACGGTATTTTCACATCGGGATCTTTTTCAGCAAAAGATTCGGGAAGGCTTCCAAATCGCGGGTATTTTCTCACTCGCTCTAAATCCAACCTTTACCCTATACCAGACCAGCGTATCAATTTCAAGGGCATCAGCCCAACTAAGAGCCAGTGCAGCCTTAGAAAACATAATCCCATGGTGTACTCTACAACCGCTTACTCCTGTGGCACATTTATTTAATACACAGGCATGCAAGAATCGATCCACTGTTCTGCTCTGCACCGATTACTTTCAAGGACTCCCACTTTGCCTGCAAGAGAACAGATATAAATAATTATAGAACAAGACGTTGTCGGAGAATAATGCTCTCGGGTTGCTTCAGTCCAATAAAAGCCAAAGCAATCATAAAACTTCCATGGAAAAGGACGATCATTGATTCTATGAGGATAACATTTTATTACAGTGCCTTGTTTCTGTTATGCCAAAATAAATTAAACTATCTTAGTCCTTCTTTATGTATAGTTTAGCTTACACATCTAATTTTGGCCTTTGTTTAAATGACCTTGGAAAGTCAGAAACATTACTATTCCTTTCTAATGCTGAAGTCAGTGTGCAACACGGGGGTATTTCAAACATAAACATCATGATTTATGTGTCAAATCGTGAACTAGATGGTACAATGTTTCAAAATCAGTTCCTGCTTCCTTCACCTCTCTCCAAACGCTTAATGCTGAAATATAGATTTTTTTTTCCCAACCTAGAAAAGGTGCATCATCAAAAGTCATCATTTCTACATTTGTCCAATTTGTATTGATAGCTGATCCAGACTAACTTAAAAAGTCTCGCTTTTTCTGAAAGACAAAAAAGACATGTATTTTCTCAAAGACATGAATTTTATACACCGCATTTTGGAGTATAATACCTCAAGACGTTATTATCATTTCTTTTAAGGTCATTAATGGTACAATTTAAAAAAAAAGTGAGAAATTAGAGAACATTTCAGTTCCTGATTACTCATTGAATAATCTGGATCTTAAGTAAAGCTAGACAGATTTCTAAGAAAATTAATTAGTCCTCTTAAGGACCACACAATATGAAAAATAACAGTGAGAATATTAAACACTTATGCAGATACACATCATCCTGTTTTAATTATTATTTATACGTAACTATCCAAGAAGTCCATTTCTGTCTTCTCCCCAGTATATTCCTTACAAAAGTAACTCTAAAATATTACTCACTTGTTTCTGAGTATTCATTAATGACGGCTTTATTCTGCTTTATAGCTGCAAATATGCAATTTGCTAGGTTTTGGCAGTATATCTCTGCAGTTAGTTTCTTTTCAAAAAAGGTCAGGGGGTGTTGGAGCATTGGACATGATTCAGATTTTAGTGTGCACTGATTTTACAAACGTTTAATTTTTCAACTGTAATCCTTTTATATAAATGTGATTTCTGAGTCAAGTGACATGTGGTTGAAAAGAATGCTTATTTTGAGTTTTACCAAAATATGTTATAGCTATTTAACAAATGAATCATCAATTTTACTTCACATACTTCATCTTGAAACTTCTGTGTGCATATGTATTGTATCAATTATCACAGATCACCAAGAATATGCTGTCAGTACATCCATTAGTCATCCATGCAGACACCTTGGAAAAGGGCAAAGTTTGAACCGTGTCTCAAATTACATACATATTGGAAGAAGAAATTCTGTTTCAGAAACAAAATGTCATAAAATCATCCCTGCCCCCAAAATAATAGCAATAAAAGAAGCTTATTGTGTTCATTTAAAATAAACGAGGACAGAATCACTATCTTTGATGCAAAAAGAGAGGCAGGCTACTTTTATGAATGCCATAAAAATAAACTATTTTAATAGATACATAAATAAAAGGTTTAAAGTAGAATTTTCCCCCCAAACATAAAGATGGCCTAGCTTCTGTACAGAAACTGAACAATATTCACGTGACTACTAAATTAAATAATCACTTTGTTACATTCAAAATAATTGGAGGCAAACACATAATGAAATGATGCACCTGAATCATTCTTCTTTCTCATCCTGGCAGTGTATACAGTATTTTCTTGTTTTACAGTACTCCGAGGATATGGATCTGTTAAATAAAACTCTGAATGATAGTCTGGAAATAAAATTAAAAAAAAAAAATCAAAGGGAAAAAAAACCCAACCAAACAACCCTAGCACCCAAAGGGGTACCTTGCATCACCCAGTAATTAAAGTTTTAATGGAAGAGAAATAAGTATTGTGCTGTAAAATAAATTATGTCTTTTACATATTGCTGTATAGTTATCTTAAAGTGTTTAAATATTACATTCACTTTGGTGATGTGTTTTTGTCTATGCCTATAATAAATTATTCATGGCGTGTGCTAGCTGTTCATGTGTGTTGAGTAACAACCTTCTGGTTTTACTCCAAATGGGGGGAGCTTAGCACATCTAGGAAATTTAAAAAATATTTCTGATTTATGTAAGACAGACAAAATCTAATTCAAAGTAGCTTTCCTCCTATCATACCCCCCATCCCCAGCACCTCTAAAAAGTTACTCTGATGGCTTCATGGTTTTGCTGCGTTGTATCAAAAAACGTCACAGGCTGGTGACTAACACTTTCTGACCCACAGGGGTTCTCAAGTTTTGTTTTTTCTTTCTTTCTATGAATCATCTGTCGGTTTGAGAACATCTGGCATTAACATCTCCATAGTCTCCAAATATTCCAACTAATGTAGGCGAGGAATCACCATTTGTCTACTAAAAGTAAGTTTACTGAAATTAGGTGTTATTGCCGCTGTTATCTGGATGTAGCTGCGATGGGTGAGCACCATTCATCCTGTAGAGGAGAAAGTTTGTCATGTGGACGTTTACATACACTCAAGGCAGAGTGTGGAGATATCTTGTGCTGGTGAAATCAGAGAAAAAATTAAGAGATGACAACTTTCGTCCATAGTGCAGAGCTAGCATTTCTAGTATATTCTGTGAGAAGTTCAAGAAAGTTGGGCCAAGCTGACTTAGACTTGGCAAAAGAGCGTGCTTAGAGTCTATCCACCAGCAAGACGTGAACGGCAAGGTAACGATTGCCCTTTTTTCCGATTTGCCTTTTTCTTGTTTTTGTTCTTCTTTTGCTTATTCGCACCTTTACTTTTATCCGATTTCTTTTTCTTTTCCTCCTCCTTAAACCATGGACCCCAGACTCCTCCATTCAGCTTTGGGTTACTCCGAGGGTCCTTAGGTGGGTATCGAACGGGAACCGCTGTCTTATTGAACTGTGAAAGCCTCCGCAACAACTGCTTCACTACATCTGGATACTTTGCGGAGAGGTCCACTCGTTCATACGGATCAGCGGTTATGTTGAAAAGCCACACTGTTTTGCCAGCTGACCAAGAAACGCGTTCATTGTGCCAGCGGTTGGGGCCCGCGTTACTGAAGGCCTGCGGAGGTACCCAGTCGCTATATCCTGGATTTCCCGTCAGTAGTTTCCAATGATTCACTCTGATGGCGGACTGAATCGCAGTGTTCCAGATCCCATAGCCCGCTGCCCAGGACCCATTTTTGGCTTTGGTGTAAATGGGGTCAATGTTGTGTAAGATGTCCACCCGTGGCGAACGCCTGCCTTCGCTAATGGTTTCCCAGATATCATAGCCATCCAGCTGGATATCTTCATCAATCTGCCCTTCTGCCAGCGTGAGCAAAGTGGGGAACCAGTCTGTGATGTGCACAAGTTCCTTACACACAGACCCTTTGTTTTTCAGAAGGGGGCTATGGACAAACCCAACAGCACGGATACCTCCTTCCCAATAGGTCCCTTTGCTTCCTCGGAGAGGCCAGTTACTTCCGCCGGCCATTGGCTGACCACCATTATCTGAAGAATATATGATGATGCTATTCTCATAGTAACCATACTTCTTTAAAGCAAGGGTTACGTTGTTTATGGCTTCATCCAAACAAGCTAGCATTGCAGCGTATCTTCGCCTGTTGATGTTATTTATCGATCGATAATGTTCAAAATACTTGCCCGGTGCCTGAAGAGGCGAATGAACAGCTTGGTAAGCAATATATAAGAATATAGGTTTCCTGGGGTTATGAGAAGCTAAGATTTGTTGTACTTTTTGCGTGTACATCTGCGTCGAGTAGATGCCGTTGTCGTGATCCCAAGCTGCGTTGTCGTTCTCGTACAGGTCATAGCCGCATATCCCAGGGCTGTCACATTTGAAGTGAGTGTAATAGTCGCCGCTGCCTAAGAGCGAGCCGAAGAAAGTGTCAAACCCTCTCTGCGTGGGCATGCATTCTCTGCGGTAAAACCCCAAGTGCCACTTGCCAACCATGTGCGTTGAGTAACCAACCTCCTTCAGCTTCTGAGGTAGCGTGACGTTATCCAGAGGTAAGCAGTTGGGTTGGGTTGGCCGTATAATGGAGTGCTGGAGGCCGGTGTGTATCTGGTACCTGGGGGCAAGGAGGAGACAGGCATCAGACGGAGTGGGGGGAAAGAAACGCTCAGCATGGACACCCAACTGTGACGGAAAATATCCCTATGCGTGCAGCAATTCTCTCTGGAAATATTTTGAAGTGCCTATGTCAAAAACTAATGGGGTCATACTATTAAATCTGCTGAAACTGGAGAACGGCATCTGTTTTGCCTCACAAGTGTTTAGGAGTGGTTCCCCCCCTTCCTCCTTTGGCCAGTGGGCAACAATACTGAACAAGAAACACGACACAGCAGCATCACACGCTTCTCTCGCTGCTGGCCTCATCTGTAATGTGTTAACTTCCTTGTAGCTGCCAGCAATGTCAAAGGATCTCAGAGGCAACGTGCTGCCCGTGAAACATTATTTGGGCATGACTGTTTTAAAGCCAGCAGTCAAACTCGCAGACCTTTCCGGTATCCCTTTGGTATTATGGTCATCCATCGTGCCATACGCATATGGGCTATGACGTAGCAGAGATATTACTAATATTATAGCAACCCAGTCAGTCGTCAGCATGCATGTGATGGAATACCTACAGTCCCACGCTCCGGCATTTATCTCCTGAGTAAGAAGCATAAGCATGCCTGAAAAGCAAGCATCCCGGCCAAAACGCAAAAGACGCATACGCAGTTCCAGTGAAAGAGGTTTATGAGCGATCACTCGAAAGGAAGCGGTAATTTCATCACTGGATCTCATGTTCAGCAGTCGTTTTCTGTCCTTGCCTAACTGTTCGATGAAATGTTTCCCTCCGTGAACTGAGCTACTCAAAATACCTGTATACACAAGAGCACAGATATTCTGAAGTACTTTTTTCTTTTTTCCTCCACAGAAAGTTTTCACATGTCTCCATTTAACAATGATTACCGAAGATTACGTGGATAAATATGATTTCTACAATGCCTCATAATTTGCTAAACATATCTACAACATATAAACATGCTGGATTTTGAGCATGTAACGGCAGTATATTTAAAGGATAGGATAATAAATTTCTCCAGTGCTGTACAGTCTATGTGTAAAGAATACATATGGCCTCCATATGATTAGAAAATGAATTCAGCATGGGCAGTAGTAAGTATCAAAAAATCAAGGACAAATCCATTTCTATCAGTTTGACACTAAAAAATAAAATGTAACAGCACATTGTAAATCAAAGGAGACTTCTCCCTGAGTGTGAGAACAGATGAAATTCTCAGTCATGAATAGAACAGCGAGGTCCACCAATACTGCAAATCTTCCCCAAAAGCACTTTTTTATTCATTTCTGGTAGTAGGAGTTGGGACTTCCTGACACATTCTGCAGGTTCTGCCAATCTGATGGGCCTCCTGAGCTATCTAGAAAATTAAAAACATTAGGCTCTGCCTGTCCATAAATAACTTGAAGTCTGCTTTTATATGACGTCTTCCTGGCCACGATCTTAGAAGGCACCATAGATGTCTTTCATGCCTGCCAATCTGTAATCGTTGTGTAACTCCCATTTTATTCTTGAACTTATTTCCACAGAACCAGAAGCTCTAGTCTAACTAATTTATTGCAGAAGCTCTGGGTGTTGCACGCCTCTGCTTTAAGCTAGCCTGTACCCCGTACACTGCAGCGCTGCTGCTTTTCTTTGTCTCTCTGGCACTTTTTCAGAGCATTGTTTGTGTCACCCGTTTGCGGATCGGGAGCCCTGCCATCCAATTGTCCCCACACCCACAAGCTCGGGCTGACACAGGAGATACTGCGGGAGTTAAAGCATATTCTCAAAATTACGGGTCTCTGGGATCTATGCAGAAATACCCGCATCTTTCCCATGATTAAAGTATAAGATTCTTCTCCTTCTAAAACAGGTAAACTACAATATGGAAACCAGGCTGACTAACGGCAGTGCCCCGTCCTTCAGTTCACTCCGTCTTGGAGAGTCCTCAGGGAATGATGTTCACAAGACATTTCACTCCCTTCCCCTTCTCTTTCCTCCGCCTTGTTAAACTCTTGCAGTAAATTTCCCTTATTTGATCCAACCGAAAAAGTCCTTGCCCCCACCCTGCTATTTTAGTAAACAGCTTCTGCTTTTGTAAACCTTGACAGGCTCCTCTATCTTGAGGTCAACCCCCGAACCCAGCCGGATAGTTTCTCGCCTGATAAGCTAATTTTTCTGGAAGTCAGAATTTTCTCCAAAAAAAGTGATGATGTTGTAATAGAGATCCTTCCACCCTTCTCCTGGGGGGAACGGGCAACAGAATTTTCAACACATTGCAAACCAACGCACCTCTTGAGAGAGCCGACACAGAAAGTACGATAGTCATACAAAGTTAATTCTCATAAAGAATTCAGAAACAACACGTAGCTTCCCCAGCTAAGGTTTTTCAATCATATATCCGAGCGTGAAATTCCTACGCTGTTAATCTGACAAACACCGAACCAAAAAATATCAAGAATTAGCCTCAGCTATACATATTCTTCTTAGGAGAACATCTGGCATACAGCAATGTGTTACTGCAGCAGTCCCATCAGTAAGCTATTCCATATGCTGACTACAATGCAAATACAATGGTCCTGCTTCAATTCTCTGCCGCTGCCTTTTTTCATGAGACTTCAGTGTGTTCCCCGTATGTGTGTGGTGTATGCTATTTTTGGCATAGCTATGCTTCTGAATATACAGCTATGCGCACATCCGAACAGATATGCATCTTTATGTTCACGTATGTAAAAAGGGATCTGCAAAATAATCAATTTTAAGTAAAAATACTTCAGCTATAGAAATGTTTCAAAGAAACATCAACCTCTAATTATGAGAATATTCTTCACTATTACAAAGACGGTCAAGATTTGTTTCACTTTTCTGTGCCACATGCCTTCCTGATTGATCCATTATGTGCCAATATTACTTTTTCAGTGAAAGTATTTTGTTTCCAAAGGACTTGCAGACCATTCATGGGAAAACAAAGTCATCTGAGCAAAAGACAGTCATTATATGGAAGTAAATGGTATTAATAACAATAGGAAAAGTGTCTCAATGTTACTGTTTTGAAACTTTTATACTGTGCAAGAGAAGAAGAAAACTGAACATAAAGGAAATAAGAGGCAGATGCTGATTTAGGGGAGGTTCTCTAGAAGATAAACTCATGAGGCCACTAACTGCCATGAAATGCCTGTGAAATACATTCTATAGATTTCATCGCTTTCCACCACAAGACTAGCTAATTCTCCAGAATAAATTGGGTGAATTTAATCCCAAACGCAGAAAGCAAGTTATGATCGTGAACAGTCTGGAATTCATTACGATAATTACAACGCTAGTAAACAGTTAAATATAAGCAAATGCTGACAGGCCACAGAATGTAGTTTTACAGTTTTTTAGCCTTTGACCTTTATGGACAGTATTTACATAAAGGCAACAGACTGATAATATTCTGTATAAAGTATAGGGTTCAAGACTTGTGAATACTTGATGCCCATGTACTATGCTCTCTTTCTCCCGTCCCCTCCAAGTTTCTAGATCGCATTTGTATCGGTTAGATATCTGAAATTTGAAATTTGCAGAGCAAGGAACTAAGTAAAATTTACGTGAAATGTTCAGCTAATAACTGAGAATTAATTTGTCCTCTCTACATGGGGATGGTTCTTTGCGCTTCTTCTACTCCCACTTCTATTTTACTAGCGGGAAAGTTGTTCAGATGCTTACAGTAAAAACACTGTGATAACTCTTCCAGCCAAGGCAGCTGTTTCAAGCTAGCTGACTGTGACACCGCTCTGTTTACTTGTTTGTACTGGGAAATTTAAAGCAAGGGACTCCCAGAGGGACTATCTTGATGACTTCATAGGCCCTTTGCTGCTTGGATGCCAAGAGAAATATTTCAGAGGTTTCTGAAAATAAATAAATAAACAAAGAAATCCTCCATCCGGAGTTTGAGCTCATGATACTGCTCTCCAACATGATTTCCCTTCCCTTTTTAATCTAGAAAGACACAAAACTAAGCCAGTGGCTTTTCCGTTACTCCTACCTTCGGTCTCAAGGTGTAGAGACCATGAAGTTGCTAAAGGTCAACTGTAGATTCAGAGTCTTTGTGGATGTAAATCACCCCGGGGACACTAAAGTCAACGTGACCCGAGCTTGAGAAATGCATTAACGTTTGAAGGCTTAATTTCCCCGTTTTGATGTCCTCCGTGAAGCTAAATTAGTTTCCCATTTCCCATCCGGAGAGCAAACCAAGGGAGAGAAGCAGATCAATGGCAGTGATCTTTGCACATTTGCACTACCATGCCCCTGAAGCAAGAGTGCAAGACTTAAGGTCTGTAGAGCAGAGGAGATTCTCCCGGCACGCCTCACATTCCCCTGGTGTCTACACAGTTTTAAACATACGTAGGCCAAACCAGTTTTCCTTAAAAAAAAGTTCCCCTAAGGAGTTTTCCATTGAGTATTTCCCCCCTTGACTTCAGGGTGGGTTCTGCACTGAAAAAGAAGCTGGGATGTTTCTAATTTTGTAATGTGCATGCACAAAACTATTGATTTTAAGCCTTTGTAATTTTAAAATACTGCATTAATTGTCTTCAAGCTGAGATTCTTTTAAGGCTCACTGAAGATTAACAAAGAAGCACAGTCTGAAGTTTCTAATTTCAGGAACTTTTTGCTAGCACTGTTCTAGCTAGTACATGTGGAAAATGTATTTTTATTATGCTTGCATAGCTCAGGATATGTTGAATAAATTTGCTCAATTTTTAAAATAATAAGCTCTAGCCTAGGATTTAGAAAAGAGTATTTTAAATAAAAAAATCATTTGGCAGAAGGAGTTGCAAACAGAGTAATAGCACCGAGGTACGCATGCCACATTAATTAAAGGGATCGTTATTGATAATTATGCATGTCCTTGTTAAAAATAATAAAATACAGCAAGAAGCTACCAGTTTATAAAGGAGGTTTAGGGACTGCTAAAGAACAGCTTTGACATCTTACCTGAAACTGTTTGTATAGCACAACAGCTAGAAATACACCTATTCCAGATGAGTAAAGAATAGAAACATCAATGACATATTTCGCTTGGAGGTTCCCAGTCCTCAGCGGTCCAAGTTAATGGGGAGAAAAAAAAAAAACCCAACATCCCACTTGCCACCAGCAAATCATTCGAAGCAGGACTCAATGACCAGTAAGAGAAAACAGATATAATTAAGACTTCTTTATAGTAGATGGAGGCTTTACCAAGGAGCCCACAAACCCTAATAATTTGAAAAAGCTGTTACTTTGGGAAGATGTGTTTACTCTCATTTACCTCGAAGTTGTTTTTGAGCTCTGTAAGATGCTCGTGAGAGAAGCTGCCCAGAAGCTCTCCTGCTTTCAGCCCTCCCAACAGGCTGGTGGAGCACGGTGGAGAGATGCAAACCTCCTGATCAGACATGGACCAATATGAAAGAATCGCCCAAAAAGGACTTTGCATCAGAAATATTTGATGTAAACCCTAAATGTTTTATGCTGAAACTGCTAAGGTTTTTAAAACTAAAAATCAGAGAGTAAAGCTGGAAAAGGGGCAGGTTGATATAGGAGACACTGGGGCAGAGAGACAGAGCTAAGCTTATTTCAATGAGATGCAAATAAAGCTATCGCAGCCTGACATGCATTGCTGCAAAGCAGCCAGCGAGTATCGATTCATAGTCCCTTCAGAGGGATGGCAACGAAAGCCATAGCCTGCAGCCACAGCGTTTCCTTCACATTTTGTATCAAGTAAATTCGCTGACGTTTTCTACATTTTCACGTCTTATTTCCAGTCTTTTCCTAACTTAGAGACGGACGACAAGTCTTGCCTTTGCTAATTTCCACTTAGCACGCTTCCATGACAGCAAAGCAAGCAGCGGGCATCTCAGAATTAGTAAGTTTGAATAACTGTTCTAGACAAGACCAGGTTAGCTAAACTCCGTCAATCAGGGTTCTTCGGTATTGACCGTCTATGGCAACTGTGTACTCGTCCATGGGACACGTTTTCTAAATGCCAGCATAAAAGTTTCGGTTTTCACGCAATATAGGCTTCTGGGAAATAACCTTAAGGAGCCTTGAGCCTACACTGTGTAAGTTACAGTTCGTCTTTCAAAACTAGCAGCTATGTGGCAGTGCGGGAGAAAGCGTTTTTTTTCTGCCCCAAGTTCCGGATACTTGGTTCCAAAATAAAGTTACAGCAAAGGCTTCGGTTCAACATACAGTTTAAATAAGAATGTGATTTCAGCCAGGTAGTTGGCTGAAACAGGACCAAAGTAAGCAATCGAAGTTTGTGCCATGAACATGAGTGATGCTCTGGGTATGGAAATTAACTCTCAAGTCAGCCGTGCAGCATTTTGTCCTGGTTCAAATTCTGAACAACACTAAGGCGCAAAGGAAATGCCTTTTACATTAGAACATGATCTGTCAAAAAACATACCCTTCTGCTGAACAATATGAATTAAGGGTAGAAAGGATATATTGGCTCATGCTGCCTATTTTTCTACCTGCTGAAGATTGTGGGCAAGATCTTTTGCATATCTACAATATCGTCCCAGTGGTCTGAATCAGATATGTAACACTTTTATTGGTACGTGCAATTGGTTCTACAGCGAGGGAGTTACTGCTCTGTGCTGACGGGTGCATGACTTACAGAAGAAAATCTCCTTGCAGAAAAAAGAAGAGCAAAATTTATTACCAGAATATGGAGGCAGGTCCTCACTGGGATGTGAGTTATGGCTGGAGGGTTCAGATGAGCTCTGCTGCAGCGAACGGCACACAGAATACTGCGCCACAGCCTGACCAACACTGCTTAATATATATATTTTTTTTTTTTTTTTTTTTTTTCCCAGAAATCTGAGGGAGGCAAAGACTGTCCATTTTCTGAAGCAGGCAAGATCCCTCTGGTCCCTGCAGTCCCGGTTCCCGACTATTCACCTGGCTGAATACATGCTGGGATGAGCCCTGGGTGCACGCCGTTGCTTCAGGTTTCCTGCTGTCCGCGGGAAAGAAACAGAGGTGTGCAGGCTGGGAAGCCCGAGGGAATATGAACAGCCCTCTCAGAACATTTTCTCTGCTCAAGTCTTCTGCCGCTGCTAAACCATATGCCAGAAAAAAACTTCTACAAACCTATCAAGTTGTGGCTGCCCCATCCCTGGAGGTGTTCAAGGCCAGGTTGGACGGGGCTTTGAGCAACCTGGTCTAGTGGGAGACGTCCCTGCCCATGGCAGGGGGTTGGAACTGGATGACCTTTGAGGTCCCTTCCAACCCAAACCATTCTGTGATTCTATGATGCTATGATCATTTAAAGTTACAAGCTAGAATAGAAAAACGGTTAAGATTTTTGGGGGGAGATGTTGGGGGGGGGAGATGGGTTATGAATGTAGATGGATGAGACAAGCAAAAGCAACATCAAAGATGGAATGTGAGCTCTGAACCTTTGCAGACCGTCACTGTGCCGAAGCACATAAAACTGAAGTTTTCACACGCAGACATGCACGCGTTCATTTCATCCTCAGCTGTATTCCTTGAATTTTTATGTGCTTATAAATCAGAGCAGAAAAATAGCCACTTCTAAACCCAGTGTTTACATAAAAAGCCTAACTCCAATTATTTACTGTTTTATCACTCTGGCAGTGCTACTGCAAACATTGCACTTGAAAGATTCTGAATCTTGCCCTACTTTCCCGTTTTTCAGGTTGGTGGTAGGGTTTTTTGTGTTTTTAATTCAGCTAAGGCTCTTTCATCAAACACAGGAAAAGAATAGGAAAAATAAGTAGCGATTTATTTGTGGACTAAAAATGTTAGTTTTGTTCCAACTACCTTTTCCCAAGAACCTACAGGACCTGAGGTATCCTTCTTAAACCAAATGCCATTTGGATTTTGATGCATTAACTCAACCTCAAAGGCATTCGGAAACTCTGATCTGGTGCACGCCCTGACATTTGGTCATTTGAAAGATGTCCTTACACCACTTCATCACTTATACTGCAAATGTATTTTTATCATCCGGCACCTAGAAACGCCACCCGGAGTTACATTAACAAAAATAAACATTTATCAATAGCAAGAACCAGAGGGACTTCCAGTGAAATCCTTGTGGTGGTTCAGAAGCCCCGGCACAGCGATGGACCCTGCTGCTGGCAAGGCTGGAGAACCAAGCCAGAAAATGTTGGGTTTTTCGTGGCTCTATATTCTGATCAATTTTGCATCTCAAGGATACGGACCAGCTCTACTCGCTTTTATCTTCCCAGCTCCTGCTGACGTAAAAGGCACCCCGGGAGCGAGGCAGAGCCCGGTGAACAGCGGGAGAGAAACTCTCGTCTCTCGAGTTGCTAGCTTTAAAGGGAAAATAACTGACTGTGGAACCAAGCTGGGAGAGAAAAGAAACAGAAACCTTTATCTGCGTTTCCTCGGGGTCACTCTCCCCGGTTGCAAGGGCAGAGAAAAATAAAAATCATATCATGAAAGCCAAGCAGAAGTTTCAACTTTAAATCACCCCACAAATTAAGTTGTAATTGGTATTTTCATACACTAATTCATATTTTTTACAAAATGTTACTAAACTGGCAGCATATCCGCCACTGACCTTTCCTGTCATTGAGACTATTTATCTGCTCAGCTGGGAGGACAAAAAGGATATAGGAGAACGTGGGAGTCGGCAGCAGCTGGAATGCAGATGTGCATACGGAGCTATTGTTTCCTCTGCTCCCAGTTCGCTGCAGCTGTGGAAACAGAGCACAACGCTTCCAACTTCATCACTGAATGTTATTAATTTAGAAAAAAAAAGTGGGGGGGGGAGGGAAATATGTGCGATTGCATAATCAGCGCTCTCGGTTTCATGTCTACATGTAAGCGACATGAAGAGAAAACAACTTGACTAAATACCGTGCATGCCAACCACAAATCCAGACGTTGCCACCAAATTCTGGGGCTCTCAGCAAAAAAACAGATCCCATCGGATATTACACCTAATCAACGTGTTACAAGGAAAAGAAATGCAGTGCTGGGAGTGCAGGAGCATACTTGGAGCTACAGCGGCAAGAAGAGAAGTTCACACAAACAGACTACCTCTGCGTATTTCTCTGAAGGTCAGGCAAGCAAATGGCAGAGGCAAACCAATTCATTAGTAAGGGCTGAATTTCTTAGTCCCGCTTCAGTCATTTCTACAGGAGGAAAACCAGAAGAAAATGAGACAAACGGAGACCAAAAGCCACAAATGGTCACGCAGAAGAATTCCGCCCCCTCGGGTACTTCAAAAAGCAGTCTGCAGACCCTCTCGCAAGCACTGCACGAGGCGGGAGCAAGACCAGTATGTCAGAAGGGGGACACAGCACAGCCCAGTTTGTAAAGGTTCTTCTCTGTGCTACAGCATGTAACCCCTGAGCATTTGCAAGCACGTCAAAGCGACCTTCGTTTTAACCTGTGCGCTCACTACTGTGCCGGAGAGAAGACCATCTCAGACACTATTCATACCCTGGACCAGTCATTCTCACAGACAGAGTAAATTCCAACACGTCTCACTGAAGCATTCTGCCTAGCAGAATACATTAATTGGCCATAACACCGGCATTTTTACATGACCAGAAAAAAAAAAAAAAAAAAAAAAGCCATGTACTCGCATGAAATATTTTTCAGCTAAAATTCACACAATCACCAGGGTTGGAAAGGGACCTCTGGAGATCATCTAGTCCAACCCCCCTGCCAGAGCAGGGTCACCTAGAGCAGGTTGCACAGGATGGCATCCAAGCAGGTTTGGAATGTCTCCAGAGGAGGAGACTCCACCACCTCTCTGGGCAGCCTCTTCCAGTGCTCTGCCACCCTCAAAGTCAACAAGTTCCTCCTCATGTTCAGATGGAACTTCCTATGTTCAAGTTTGTGCCCGTTACCTCTTGTCCTATCACTGGGCACTACTGAAAAAAAACTGGTGCCATCCTCATAATTCTGTGACAGTTTAGGGAAATTAGTTCCATCTTTATATAAGAAGAATTTATTCAGAGAAGGCACCTAATGGATGTGAAAGATATTCATCATATGGCTGGCTTTCATAAGAAGACAACTTTCATAAAATTGACATACTTGATAGCAGACCTTAAGGTAGCAGCCAAACAGTTATTTTCTTACCTCAGACTTTAATCAAAGTACCCATTTTGACCATTTATTACTATTTCTGAATTAATATTGTCCTTATGTATTATTCATATATCCAGTACTTAAGAGTCTGTATCAATCTAAATGCTGTAAAATGACCTTGAATTGACAGCAAGGATGACTGAGGACAAAATGACAAGATGTAAAATATAGGTTAACAACTACCACATCATGGTTTTATATAGTATCATTTAAGAGAGATAATTGCTTCATAATTAAAGACCGTTACGACATTGAAAAAAAAAAAAAAATCAGGATTATGCGGAGCTTCAGAGACGTCTCAAGTGTTTTAGATACCTTGACACAACATCCAAACTTTGTGAAAGCTCTGATTTTCTATCAATGGAGAATGTCGTGGTTTCATTGTTTTATTGAGCTGAAGTATATCACAGGCCATTAAGTTTCTTTTGAAACCTTAGATTAGTCTTTAAGCCTTTAATTTAGAATTAGAGAAAAATTACTATTGAGTATGCTAATCAAGCGGTAATGGCCATGATCTCTCTTTAGCATTTATTATCCTGCTCTATGATATGTCTCAAGCTCAACTGTCTCAAAGCACCTATTACAGGAAAGAGAGAACAGATTCTAGCCTCCTAAATCAATATGTAGTTACTTAAATAGAAGGATCAATTCCATCAATTTCAATTGAATGTTCTTTTAGATAAATTTTTGCTCAGTGTCAAAAAAATACCAACATGAGCCCCCGAATTAACGCATGAAACCCCTTTTCTAGTGTAGAGATTCATTGTGAATGCTGAGTAATTAAGATAGAGCCTTGGATGATTATTTCTGTTTCATCTGAACTTTGCTATTCTATTTGTTCTGCTAAATGTGATCTATCGTATAACATTGTTGTAAAACATGTACATTTGCATCAAAAGGAAATTATTATCTCTGCTTTCGTCTCCCATATCTCAGGCAGCAATTCAGCACAGCAGGATACCCACCTAGAGCAATGTGACATGGCTGAGCATTGACGTTTAAAGCTTAATTACACATTTCTAGACGCTTGCAGTTGATATCGCTGACACACCGGTTGCATATTAAATGATCAACGGTTATTCAAAACTGAAAAAGTGAGAGCGTGCAATCCTCTTAATCCACTTCATCAACATAACTTTAAGTTTTCCACGACTGCAATGCCCACCCAGACACCTCCTGTCGAAGACCTTTAACACCGGCGTTCTTGTCAGCGATGTAACGATGCCCTTCGCTGCTGTCTCTACAGGTACCCTGGGACAGGCACAAGCCCGAAATCGTTTCATGCCACTCCAGAGCTTCTGCTAGAACTGAGGTAATTCTCCAAGAGAAGCTACAGCCCTGATAATATGAAGAACAGTTTTACCTGGACCAAAGAAAAAAAATCATTTTGACTTGTCCACAACATCGATAATTTTCCGGGCTGACATTTACTGGCAACAGCAGCGGCACTGAATCATTCACGAAAGGAATAACCTTGATGTGAAAGAGAGGGCTGGAAGCCAAGAGAAGACACGCTTTCTTCTGGGTTCTGCACAGTTTTTACCCTGAGCATTGCAACTGACCTCTAATTCTTTCATCCTTCTGACGCTTTCATATTAGTTTCTTAGGTCTTTCGCGTTTCCCACCCCTTTAAGCAGGCATGGTACCGCGTTCGTCGTATAACACAGCTAATGCTCAAAACAGGCTTTTTCGTCTTCTGATAAAAAACAGTGGCAGGATGCAAAGGAGCCTCACCCTGATGCTGAAACCAGTTTGTCACTAGATTTGTTAAAAGAGCACTTACAAGCATCTACTTATTTACAATGATTACCGGCAGTTACGTACAAGTTCTGTCACATGTTGCTGGCTATGGAGCTAGATCCTGCTTCCTCATTAAATTGTTGTTAGCACTACCGGATTTTCTTTTCTACTTCCTGATTCACTTGAGAAATATCGTATTAAAATCCATTCTTCCGAACCGACCACAGCATGCGAGGCCATTTTTGGTTAAGCCAATGGTGGGTGTTGAAGGCACTGAGTGCAGTTCCCAAAGAAACAACGGATTAAGGTGACGAAGTATTTTATTAACCCGGGTCCTAGACAAGAGGTTCCTGATTGACAACGTGGGCAAATGAAACATCTTTGTCTATTCCCAGGGGAGATTCAACACGGAAATGAAATGCTTTCGCTACCGTTACCCGCGTGGATGTGGATGTGGGTGTGCTTTTGTAGCAAAGGGAGGGAGGAGTGGGGAGCCGTGTTTCGGGGCTGTCAGTCATCTCGGTGACAATTTTTAACTAACACATCAGAGATATTACATACTGTATAAGAAGGTATAAAAAGGAAAGTAAAATGTCTCTATTCAAAGCACGGCATCTTTCTTTAGGGACTTTCAAATTTCTGTAAAGCAATAAATGCACGAAGACAAACTGAACTCTTTTTCCACGTATCTTTAAAGGCTGCGGTCACCAGTTTCTTTCTCTCTTAAAAGCTCCGTATGTTGGGACTCAAAAGGACCAAACCAGCTTCATGCCCAGCTCACTGCAACCCATCCCTTCTAACAGGAGCAAATACTAAAACGCCCTGAGATCCAGCTCCCACATCCTGGCAGTGGAACGCCAGGAGCTTGGTGCTTCCTTGGGCTGTTTGCTGCTTCTTCACCAAAGGGATGCCAGTCGCTGGCCTTTGCACTCTGTCCAAATTAGGCAAAAGGCTAGGAAAAAATGTAAGGCTGCTATGCGGAAATCGGAAAGCTCTCCGTTTCGGCGACTGATGGCTGCCCACACAGCTGGGGGATTGCACGATGCCAGGGCATGGGGCACTAGGAAGCCCCCTCCCACCATCCTGCTACGCTTCTCCCTACCCTTCAGGCTCCTACACCGTGGAAGAGAACAAACCTGAGTTAATAAGGGACAGAGGTTAACCGCACATCTGCTTCTAGACCTCCATGCGACTGGATAACAAAGCGATTTGGATAAATGCTTCTTGACTTCCCCCCTTAAATCCGGCTTAGCAAAACAAGTAGTGCTGTCTTGGATGCCACCGCTGCGCTCTCTAATCCTTTCTAACGATTGGTAATTTCTCATGTATACTGTTCCGAGTGTCCAAAAGCCTAACAGAAACTGAGGCTGCAGCACAATAGGCCTGGAAATAAAACGGAGCATAAGATCGGGGGGCGAATGGAAACAGGTGCCTAATCATTGTTAGTCCAACAAAAATCTAGAAACCACATCTCTTACATGTGTAGCAATTATGGCCAAAACCAGACAAAGCATATCTAAAATACTTGCTATAAAATGTTAGTATATTCATGAAACTGTGCCTTATTTAAGATGTTAGTAGGTGATTTTGATCCCAGACAAAATACCACAAGAATGACTCATGTAATGGAGTGCGCTGAATAAGCGTAAGTGAGGTGTAAATCGGACACACACAGAGTTTTGGCAGTATGCATTCGCTGTATTAAACAATTAAATCCTAGTACATTCATGGAACCTATGTATCAGCGCCATCAACGCTCTACGCCTGCCTTCTGTGGGGCTTTTCCCCTCCTTCCTGAAAACATTTGTTTAAGAGAGTAATATTAGCATCACATACCCTGTGAGAAGTGATTTAAGGATAGATACCCTCTTGAAAATGTAAATCACTCATATTGAGGTAGGAGGTATACTATTCCATATGTCCACTATATTATACTATACAAGAACTTCAAGGCAAAGAGTAACTCAGCAGAGGTGGATGGGATTATCAGCCTGATTTGGACATCAAAACTAAGGAGGAAGTTTTCGCTGACTTCACGGGCCCTTGTTCAGTTCTCTTATTTTGGTACTTTGGACCGAGCTGCCCTTTCCACACTCTAAGGCACTCAAATGGGCCACTACCAGATGGACACCTGATAGTAACCCATTTTGTTCTACAGTCAAACCAAAAGATGCTTAAACATTCGTATTTCTCTTGTTCAGCTGTATGCCGTTCTCATTCTTGAGTTCACTATATCCCACCCATGTATATTATACAGAAAGAGGGAGCATAAATTACGGTGTTGTGTTACAAATTGATTGCATATATTGTCATAGCCCGTGAATTTCCATCACTAACTTCATCAGCTGAAAGACAAAGTCAACATAATCTTGTAAATTAAAAACAATTAAGAAAAACTGAAGTAATTTAAATTGCGATCTTTTAGAATGTGAGGCATTTACTTTTTTCAAAGATTTCTTTTGGAGCCCTGAGAAATAAAACCCTTTTAAAAATTAAAAAGAAAAGGCAGAAGTAATGAATCTTTGAGAAACACTGCTTGTTAAGGAGAAAGAGAAACACATTTTGCATTTATCAAAGTGTTTGTTTCATTTAATAGCTATAGAGCTCTGACTCGGGATGACCCCTTTGTATCACGGAATTTTTAGAGTTGGAAGGGACCTCTAGAGATCATCTAGTCCAACTCCCCTGCTGATGCAGGAATGCCTAGAGCACATTACTCAGGACTGCATCCAGGCGGAGCTTGAAAATCTCCAGCGAAGGGGACTCCACCACCTCCCCGGGCAGCCTGTTCCACTGCTCTGTCACCCTCACCGTAAAGAACCTGTATGGACAGGCCTTCCAAGCCTGCTTAAATTCCCTGGAGATAGAAGAGCTTTCTTGAACGGGATGGATTTAAACAACTGTCTGTTCTAGATCTGATGCTTAAATGCACTTCCAGTCTTTGCAACATCACAAGAATTTTAGAAACCAGTCTATAAATGTTTTTACAGCTAAAGACACAAATAGGTGCTAATGAGATTCTCAAAAGCACGTCCCTAAATCTCCATGAAATCAATACAATGTTAAAGCAACTAAAATAGACCACTGATTCCCAATCTGCATTATTAAGCTTCTTTTAAAAAAAAAATCTGGTCCTTCAGGACTTTTCTGTAACCCTTGCACTCCAGCCAGGGCAACTGAATTTGTTAAGGTGGGTACAAACTTACGTATGCTCGTGTGTGCATGGGGAGGTCTAACATGACATCTAGGTCCTTAGAGTAGCATGGCAGCTTTTTTATTAGGACAAATTATGCACACTGTCCAAATGCTTATTTTGACAGAGGAGATCAGTAAATTGTTCTCTACCTTGACTTGTAATCCTCTTGCCCCAGTAGAACCGTATATTGTATAAATAAATACATGAATGATGTAGTCCTTCCTTTTTTTTTTTTTCCTTTTGCAAAAAGGATAATTATCATCATCAAAGAAAAGCAACTCGTACACATTTGATCTTCAACCTCAGGGTTTCTTGTGGGAGTCAAGCATTTGTTGACAAAGATGACAGTAAGACCATAACCCATCACTCCTTTTCAAGCGCAATTAACTACGTGGAACATCACTCGATCAGTGGCAAATAACTTGTTGCTCCCAAATCACTTACGTCCTTTCAAGGTTGTGAAATTATGAATTTCAGTGGCTAATAATCTTGGCAGTGCCATCAAAATCAACAAAATGCTGTAACGCCAAACCAACGAAGCATCATCATTTAGAGTCTGTTCTTGTTACTGTCAACATTCATCTCTCTGTGGGGAGAGGAATATGGGAATTGTGGGGATTGTAAAGGGAAAAGAGGGAAGGAGGAGAAAGAAGAATCAGGCGTGCTTCGTACGGGTCGTGAATGAGAAGACAAAATATTTCTTTCCTCTTCAGGAGCCAAGAGAGTTAAAGGAGGAGAAAATCGGCACAACTGAAGGCAGGCACAGTAATTTGCTGACATTGTATAGCATTGTCTGCACACAGAGCTGACGAGTTGCGACAACACCACAGAGCTATCTTCATCTGGGAGAACGCGAAGATGTTAATAAAACTGCTGAATATCAGAACATCACATCTGTTCAGTTTTGTTTGTATGAGACTTTTCCATTCGCTAAACAAATCTGTCTTCTCAGCGTAGCTCTAACGGGTCACATAGGAGGGAAGCAGCCCAGAAGAAGCTGTAAACCCTTCAGGGAGCCTGTCAGCTACCTCGCTAACAAAATGCTTATCTGTATTTTCCCATTAGTAGTAACAATATATAACTCATTTACACAGCTTTTCCTTTTCAGTCTCAAAGCGCCCCACAAAACAGATAAATCAACACCCCTATTTTAAATCTAGGCCCTCCAAGATAGGGAAAAATGAAGCATCTCGCAGACGTAACCCAGCACCGAAGGCGTAACTGTAGAGAGAGCCCCAGTCTTCCCAGTCTCAGCCTGGGGCTCCACAATGGCGTAAGAAAAGTCCATGATGAGGGTCAGTGCCCCAGCGATAGAAAACAAGAGAGCTCTTGAAGAGGCGGCCTCACAGAAGGAACGGTTATAGAAAAGCAAGACCATAGCTGGATGCATGACGCTAACTGATTTTCAGTTACAAATTAGACCAAGTTTGTGTCCTGACAATTTTCTCTACAGATTTTCACCCATCTACATTAGCCAAACCTGAAACTTCCTGTACTGCATTTCCTTACCACGCGCAACCGTATTAACTCGTCGCCAACTTTGCAAATACTGCCTGAGCGCAATGGCCTTATCAAGGATCAATTAATTAACCAGCCTCCTCACAAGAGCGGGTGCACACTATAAAACACATTTTCAACTTGTTCGGCGAATGTGCCCCTGCAACCTAACCATGCTGCCTAAATGCACCAGTTCTTCACTGATTGTCCCAGCTGACCCGTTTAACATTCAGCACATGATATATTTTGAATTCTAGTAAACCGGCTGCATGACCGTAAAATTCCTCAACAGTTCATTTTACGCCCAGCTTCTCCTGAGCAGTGCTCTATAAATTGCAGGACCGACTTCTTCGCTTTTATTTGTGTTAAAATCAAACATCTACTTTTCAAAACCAGGCTCACATACGCGCCTTCAAAATCAAAATGCCAAGTGAGGTGGCTAAAGAGTCAGCAGCAACAAAACAGGACAGCAGAAAAAGATCTGTAAAGCCTTAGCTCACATTCCTTGGCAAGCTAAGAGTCTGGGCTAAACATACATTTTGGCTCTAACTTGGGAAAATGAAGTTTCTTCTATCTTTCTGATAGAATCTATTTAACCGACAGGGAAGCAGTACTCATGGTCATTTGGGGAAACTACATCAATCTCTCCCAGTAAGAATGGCGACGGCTGCACCATATTAGGAAGAAAGGAGGTGAAAGAAAGAAGGGAAAGATGAAAAATCCACAGAAACCACATAGAATCAGAGTGGAACTTAGTGGTTTCATTAAGGCTTGATCCAGTTACTAAAATTACCCAAAACTTTAAATTAAGCTTTTCATTATTTTTTGTACACTTTCCTTTACAACTTTCAGTAAATAATACTTTAGTCATAAAGCCAGGGGTAGGTATTGTTATATAAGTGCAGTATTTAAAAAGAAAATTCAATAGGTATTTATCTAGAATTAAAAGAAATTTGAAAAACATCTAATCTAGATGCGATGATATGTAAAACACTGTAAAGGACGCCATGAACTAGCTAACAGACAACATGATTACTTCTCAGGCTTTTATTGCTTGGAAGATAAGATTTCTTTTCTGCTTTGCGGGGGGCGGCGGGGGGATTCAGGGTTGGGTTTTTTGGATTTTTTGGGGTTTGGTTTTTTTTTTTTTGGAATGTCATTCAAGTTTTGGAATGTCCATTCAACTTGTCAAATTTACCATCCAGTAAATTTTCTGATGTCGCTTCCCTCCTGCCCCTTTTTTCATTTGCAGATTGCTTTACCATGCAGGAAAAAAAAACCCCAAAAAACCAAAACCTTGTGGCAAACTAGTTTTTCTGCACTTGGTCCCAACGAGCATAGCTTGGAAATGATGCATCAGCCTGGGAACAACAGAATAGCAAAGAACCAAATTATTACATTTGGAATTGGCACCCACCCTGGGACAGTTGCAGAAAAGCCATGGCTGGACACGCTTTCTCCTGAAATATGTAAGTTAGGTTCAGTTGTGGGATGTGAAAGAAAGTTTTATGCTGGCTCTTCAGTTCTTTGGTATGTTACATATGCTGCCTTTCCCCTTTATTTTCATAACAGTACATAAAGAGTTTATGAACGATGGGTCTTTGAACTGTGTTTCTCCGACCCCATGGACTGATTCTCATTTGTCTCTTTGAAATTGTATCTCATGTGCTATGAGAAATTCATCATCCTCGTCTGTCAAAAAAAAACCAAACCAAAAACCCCAACAAAAAAACCACAGCAGTAATTCTGCTTGTTGCCAGTCCTACACATCAACTTGAAGGACAATAAATTTCCACTTAATATCAAGGTTGTGTGGAGACAATTGTATTCTGATATACTAGAAGCGGTACAGTTCAAACAGCTTTTAATTCATTCTTTATATACCTTAAGTCGGCCACTCCCAAAGATACAATTTAAAAAAGGAATAAGGGAAGAATATCTTCTCTTTCAATGTGGATTAACGTCGATCCTGATTTCCACCACAAAAATGAAAACATGGCTGTATATGTCGATGTATCTTATTGCACGTCTGGAATTACAGATGACAGTGATACCCGGGCTGTTCTGAGGCTATTCTGGGCTAACATTCAGCGCTTCATCAAGTTCACAAGGTTCTGTAGTATTACGGAAAAATAAATATCCAATGCAAGGCATTTTATACAGCCCACCAAAGCATCTCCATCCAACATAGCTAACTAGGTCTGCATTAACTACACTTCCTAGAATCCTCCAAACTTTTCCAGTTCAGAAGTGTCTTTTTTGTTTTGCCCTTTCCACTTTTTCCCATCTGTCTTCATTCTCATTCCTGCACGATGAAGGAAAAAAACCTCATGCTTGAAACTACAGTCAATTACAACTCTAGAATCCAAGCTAGTATGATTGGTTTGACAAGGAAATAGCTGCTTTTCTTCTGAGATTACCTGCATTCTCTGTACAAGGTCTGAAATGTCTGTTCCAACTCTTTCTGAGTCGACCTCAAAATTAAGACAATTAGCTTCACTATGATTTAGAGCACTTACTTATGAACAAACCTTTTTATCTCATTTGCTCTGGAAAAATCTCTCATCAGTATTCCTTCTGAGCATATAAATATCCTTTGCGTCAGCTACGTTTTAAGGACTTTACATGGTGGAATAAAAGCCTTGCTGGGTCACTGGAGTTCCTTACTGGGATCACCGGGATCAAACTAACATGAGCTTCACAGATTCACCTATGAGAAGTTCTGATTTTGCTTTCTGCTCTGGTTGATATGGTTTTCCTCTGCAGGAATGTCACTGCTTTGCCTGAGTTCACCTATTTAGCTCTCTGCAGGGCTTCAGGAATTTGGTGCATCTTCTACATGTTTCCCACATTTCAAGTGTCAGTCAGGATGGATACTCACATTGCTGTCTTTTTCTGCTGCACGTTAGACTTCTCCAGCACACTAAAAGCACTTTTGAAAAGTCACAGTAATTAAATCTAGTCAGCTTTCCGGTGAAAAAATATTTCCATCAAAAAAAAATATTCATTAGAAAATCCAATGCAACGCAACTCAACCTTTTAGCGGAAACAATACTGGCAAAAGTTCAAATTGGAAAACGCCTTAGAAGAGACAGACACGTCAGCCTTTATCATTAGCACTGTGGACTGAGATGGGAAGAAGCCCCCCGTCTCTATCAGCTGTTCCTTTTAACGCCTTCACTGAACAGGGTCTCGAGCTACGCTGCAGGCCAGAACTCTACCTACTGCTCTGCAGACTCAGTCTCCGAGTCCAAGAGAAGTGCTGCAGCTTTAATGGTAAAAGGAAGAGAGTCCTTTTTCCGACAGCTACAGGACTTACAAGGGATATCAGACAGACAGGGTCAAGTTCCTGATTCTGATCCCAGTCTCCAAACCAGGTGCTTTAACATTAGAAGTCAAGAGTTTGTTATGTCTTTTGCAGGAAAAAGAAAAAAAAAAAAAAAAAAAAGCAAGAGGTTGGAGTCAGTTTGTTATCCTGTTTCCTGAGCATCCCCGCCCCCAAGCGACATTCAAACTGAGGAGGCTGCAAGCTGTCTNGAAAAAAAAAAAAAAAAAAAAAAAAAAAAAAAAAAAAAAAAAAAAAAAAGCAAGCCCCACCACCACCTGAAACTCTTGTTTTTCTCTTGGTCTCATGCATCAGCACAAGGCGGGACACTTTTCAAATCACGGAACAAGAAAAATTAGAAAAACACCTCTAGCTCTACTACAACAGAAGGACATAAACAGAAATTGCAAAACAGGAGTTCGGTCGAGGCAGGGAGAGTTCAGACATTTACACAGCCTCTAATATAGTTGCAGATACTCTGGTGGTATGAAACAGAATTCTGGAGCCAACAAAGTAAAAAGCGTTGTATTTTGCTAATCCACCTGTTTTTCTTTTGCTTTTCTAGGTGAAAAAATATTTTTCTTTTTTGCTATCATCTCTTGGGATAAAAAAAAAAAAAAAAAAAGAAAATTCTCATTCTCTTCTTGAAGCTGCAATTTCCAAGGTATGTTACTGGGACAGGAAAAATGAAACAAAACAACAATCTCGTAATGTTAAAAATTTCAAATGTGTGATTATTATGGAGCTCTTGATTAGTCTATAGATGGAAAATATAGATTTAAATTATCTTGCTAAACAACTGGAATCATGAAAAAGCATACTATACCTTTTAATAAAAGCCCAAAATGCCGATACACTATTTCAAGCTCTCACCAGAAAGAATGATTTCTCCCACTCACTCCCTCAGGAATGTGCTTACAAAATTCCACTTCTCCTGACTCAATAACTCCTACTTCACAATTCTTCCCAATTATGGCCACGCTTTCAGCTGCTTGTTTAAAAAGCGCTTGGTGGCCTTTTATTACCTGCAGATAGTTTATTTTCCACAAAAGAAACCAAAAAAATGAAACACACTGCCTGCACATTGCGCTTTTCCATCCTAAAGTAAACTAGCAGCTAAAGAAGCAAAATACGGATTCAGAAAAAGTGGAACCTCTTGAGACGTAGGATGGAATACACAGCACTTCGACTCTACTAAATAGCAGCATCCTCTTGAGATCTTATTCTCTCTACCCTCTCCCGGAGGTTGCCCACCCCAGAGAAAATTTGCCTTGGTCCTAGCAGAAACCTAGTTTCAACAATACTGCGTTGTAGAGAGGTGGGGGTCGGTCTCTTCTCCCAAGTAACAAGCAATAGGACAAGAGTAAACGGCCTCAAGTTGCGCCAGGGGGGGCTTAGATTGGATATTAGGAAAAATTTCTTCACCGAAAGGGTCATCAAACATTGGAACAGGCTGCCCAGGGAAGTGGTGGAATCGCTGTCCCTGGAGGTATTTAAAAGACGGGTAGATGTGATGCTGAGGGACGTGGTTTAGTGGTGGGTTTGGCAGTGTTGGGTTGATGGTTGGACTCGATGATCCCAAAGGTCTCTTCCAACCTAGGTGATTCTATGATAGTTTAAGCTAACACTGAGTTGGCAAAGCCAAAATTAAGTTCCTTTTTGCTCCCTCCAGCACCTGGGCAGTAACCTGTGGCTTCAAAAAGGGGACAAATTTGAGCAAGGCAAAAGTATCAGTGTCATAAGCCACAAAGCTAAGCCGCAATGAAATTTGCCCATCACAGCTCTTCACTTTAGCAAACCAGCATAATAATTCAGTTCTCCCCTCCCAGAGGATTGTCAAGCCAACCTTATTCATGTCACTAAAGCTGTGTGAAATCCTTTGACAGAAGCAGCTATGGAGGGCCAAAGCTTTTAGACTGAAGTAGCTGCAGTTTCCATGGTTGAGCGACTTTCTCAGATGTCTCTGACAACAATTACAGATACTGGATTTCTCATCCTTTATCCCTCCGAAAATGGCTTTCAAAAATTCCTAGGGCGAATCCACGGTGGGAGGGTGGGTTACAATGAAGAAGGACGCACACAGGGGGACGTCAGGCCCATCTTTCCTATTTCTTCCCTTTTTTCCATTTACCCCATCACCACCCAGCGTACTGGTGGTCCCGGGGCTCTTTCACCCCACGTAAGCACAGGCACCACCGGGGACGGCAGCACCTTCTCCCTCCTAGAAAAAGTCCTGCTCTTGGCTCAACCCCAGGTTGTCCTCTTGCTTCGCCAGCTCTTGCGTTATCATCCACCTACGCCAAATTAAGACTTGGTTTCTTTCCTTCCTCACGTCCTTAAATAATTAATTGACGAGGTGCAAATTTAGGAGTATCAGCAAACACACACAGCCTGTGAACATTTTTTTTCTTTTCCTTAAAGACTAACGCCTGTGTGCCATACATAGTAAATAGGTTAAATCCTCTATTTCAGTAAAGGGAAGCAATCTGTTCTCTCCCTGTCATGTTTTCCGGCATGCCAAGTTGTACCACGGGAACTCAGAACACCCAGTTTTTTTTGCCACGATTCTCAGTCCCAACAGGGGACAGAAAACGGGAGGGGACATACAGCCAAGGTGCATTCAGTTTTTTGTGGTTTGTGTGTGTGCGTGTTTCTCTGGTTTTTGCATATTACCTCTCTCCACCTGCCTACCACTTACCTAAATGGACTGTCTGGGTTTATTTAGCTTTATTCAACAACTAATTTAAGAAAATCCACATTGTTATTTCTAAACGGTATATCAAATTATAGCTTTAAGGGAATGACATTTTATGTTTAACAAATTATTTCTATTTCTATAACGCATATCTTTTTCATTAACCATGGCAAAAACGTGTGTGGGTATTAAATAAAATCTTGTAAAAAGCTTCACTGGGTCTTAAATTTAGGTTTATCTAGCCAAGAAAACAAAGATATATCAAGGTAACAATACACTAAAGGAAAAATGACGCTTCCGAAACGTACACCAAATACTAGGAAGAGAGCTGCCATTAACAATTAAGAAAATCAGTAAATCATCTAACTGGGACTTCGTCTGTGGAGATGGATGAAGTTTTACCTCTGGCTAAGGTCACTTGCTTGCTTTGTTTCCCGTGTGTACCACGCAAGAGATGGACCCGCATACCTGACATGATCAGCATACCACACTGCATCTCTGCCTCTTGACCAACTTTCTAACACTGTCCCGAGCATCTGAAGAGTCCGGATGAGCGTAGAAAACGTCAGTGTCTCCTATACGGTTGTATAGCACCTTTCCCCCCCACCCCTTCTTTCTGCAGGCATGGAGAGGACATTGCCACCAGAGGAGGTGGCGTGGGCTGAGCACGTTGCGTTCCTCATCCCCGACGCTGACTGAGCATCACTTGCTCGATAGAATGGGGACGCAGAGGAAAACACGAAGCTCGCTTTCCCGCACGAGTTACGCGCTCAGCGTGACCCGTAGACCCAGCACAGGGGTGGGAGATGGAGTACGGTCACTGGCCGTCTTTGGCAAAAAGAATTAAATAAAAACCAGACACTAAATTTTAAAAATTACATTTTCCAACTGCCAGAACCACTAAAATAAGTCTTTCTTTATACTGATTTATACGTACAGTAAACTTTTCTAGAGCTCATTTCCATGCGATTTCCTTTGCGAAGATTTCCCAATAGAAATGATTGAAATGTATTATATGAAGTCTGCGGTGTTTGGGCCATTTGCATAAAATATTTTAGTGTACTTTTAAAGGATATGAAGTTAAATTTATGCCCTGCATCTAGTTCATTTAGACTGACAATTTGAATACTTTCCAATATGAAGTCACTAACTAGTCTGCACTGGACCACTGTAAACCTGGAGTATTTCCATTCATGCCAATGCAATTGATGTTAAGTTATTAATTGTGAAGGGCAGCAGATTTTGATGCATTGGAGGTTTGGGGGCGAGACAAATTGACCGCAATTAAAGCGTAGTTGTTAAAGCCCAAACTGCTGAAAGATTTCTTTGAAAAGAAAACTGTTTATGCAGGAAAATATTTTTAGTTTGGATCAGGGCACTGCAGACAGACACAGTTTCTGTATGGCATTAGCAGCTGATAAGCCTAGAGCAGATGGCGGAGGGGAAATATTTTAATTCCATTCCTGCCTGGCCAGTGCTGTACCAGCACCAACTGTTTCAGACACTTCTGCAGCGTGGTAATATGTGCAAGCGTTTCCTTCAAAAATGTGCAGAATTTCATTCCAAGTACGCAGGACTGTTTTGACACAATTTATCAACTGCTACCAAACAGAGCAGATTCAGACCACACTTGTTCCATTTGCTAAATTCAAAATTTCCCACATTCAAGCCAAGGGAATTAGGCTAGACAAAGATGGGTGTTTTTGTACACTTTTTTTTTTTCCTAAAGCCAGCTACTATGGCTATGTACATTTGTTGCCAGGAGATTGAAAGTTCAAGTGAGACAGCAAATTTATTTTCCATAGAAGAACGGTGGTAGAGAAAACGAAAACTTTTATGTCTCCCTTGCTAATCTTTTTGTAGATACCAAAACTTTACTTGGCACTCAGTGTTCTGTTATTTTCCCTTCTAAATTGGACACGAGACAGTTCTTTTAAAAACTACTTAGAATTATGTACAGGACCATTTGGTATAAATCATTTTAAAACTAGAACTCTTCTGCCATAATTTTCATTTGGATGATGATTCCTAATACAGTAGTTGCACTTCACAAAAATTAGGTCAGGCGATACATCGAGAAGGCCAATAGACATCTATTCTACAGACTGTTCTATCATCACTGCAGGCAAATGACAGTATTTCTTTTTAGGAGTAATGTATTTTTGAGCATGGAAGTTTTTCTTCTAGGAAGCCTTTTTAAAAGGCCGGGTACTTCTTTAGCATTTCTTATTTTGAATAGCGAAGGTTTAAAATCTTTAGCACTCTCTTCTGAAAATTATGAGTAACACTGAATTCTCCTAAATTACAGCACTGTGCACAGAATCTGGCCAATTCACAAGGATGTTTGATTAACGTTAAAGGAAAAAAGACAACAAAACTTGCTGATATACAAAAACCGGAAATCCCTAGCTGAGCGACAGATGCTGCCCTCTCCGCTAATGCCAGTTTAAATGAAGAAAGTGACAATTTCAATTATTTGTGATATAATCTTGGTGGTTGCAATCTAGCAAGGGATTATTTTTCCTACCTTCTTCATCATAATCCATGTTCTTTGGAGAGGAAGAGAAGACACTCTTATGCACAATTAAGAACATGCATGGTTTATTCCTGAAACCAAAATCCCATTTCCTGATAACAAGTGACAAATCCATTTTGCTGGACATGATTCAAAAGAAAATAAAGGTCATATTTCTAATAAAAACAGGTATTAGATCTAGTAGAGGAAACACCTGGAGAGTACCCGATTGGTCATCTCTAATCTTTAAAACCTAATGAGGTCCCAACAATAATTTTTGTAGAAAATGGCCTTGCTGTTAAACACCGTATGGCTACTTCAAAAGACCTGAAAGCTTCAAAAGGTATTTTAAGAAAATGCCTTCACATGTCAATGTCCATTAACTCATGAAATTGGTCTTTCCTCAGCAGAGAAACAAAGTAATGAGGATATTAAAGCGTACAAGTGTACTTGTGTTGTTGAATACAGAGCTGTACCTGCGTATTAGCTTTCTGGCCCTGCAGATGATTTATGATCACCTTGATCTGCAATACAGCCAATTTTTTGTGAAGAAATAAAGTCAAGCAACTTTATCTTGAAGGTTTATGAGCCACAAGGCTCAGCCCCACCTATGGAGAAATTACAATCTGTAATAGACAAATCCTTCCCTTCCTTGCTCACTATGGGAAGTGCGCAACTGGGATTCAGACCAGGACAGCCTGGTTTCTCGGCTTGCACCAGCCTTGTTCTGCCAGCTTCAGCCCAACAACATGCCTACGGAGAAGGTTCTGTCCACTCATTTGGGTAACTGTTCACCTCATTTCTTCAGAGAAGTATAGAAACAAATTAAGATCGGACAATCAACCTATCCCTGTCTTCATTTAATACCTGCAGAGGACATCCAGTAATACTCCAGCGTAGCAGGATGCACCGACAATGGCATGGCTCATTTGACATCATAATGCCAAAACCCGCGATAATTATTTTGTTTGATGAATCAGAAACACGGAGAAGGGAGAGTAGAAACACCTCAAAACCAAACCAAACACTCAAGACTCCAAAAGCCCAAGGCTGAGAAAGACATCACGAAACGCCCATATGATTCCTTAACTAACCCTGGAAATATAGGCGGCAAATTCGGTTTCAAGATCTAAGATGAAGAATTTGGAATAAATATACTGAAGCTACAGGCTTTTCATTCTTAAAATACATATGTGAGGAATAAATAAAAGCAATTGGGTTAATTAAATTTATAGCGATTATTTTCATATAGGTTATGAGTACATTTTTAAGGTGAAATATATACATAATAGATTTCATTACCTGTGCAACCTGTGAATTTGTGCTAGTAGAATTGCTGCATTGCCTGCTGGAGAGAAGAGAAGAAATTCAAAATGAACTTGAGCTAGAGGAATGGCCTGAACTAAACAGAAGGCAATTCACTCACAACAACTGCAAAGTAGTGCTTTCAGGTAGGAATAATCAACTGCACTAACTTATTTTCTTGCAGAAAAAAAGATCTGGGGCTTACTGTTAACCCAAACCTGAAGCTGAGTCAACAAAGACTTGATGTTGTGAAAAAAGGCATTATCTAATTGGGATGTATAAAAGCAATCGGTTAAGTAAAACATGTGACGTCCTGTTTAAAATAAGGCAATAAAACCGCTGACAAAGGTTTTTCAGGTCTGTCAGAGGAAAAGGAAATGCATTTGCTTCACATCCAAACATTCAGAGCAGAGAGGACATACCTCAGACTTAGCTGTCACCTTCTTGTGGTTTGGGGTGACTTGAGCGCACTTCGACCCGCACTGCACCAGAACATGGGCGTTCTAACAGGAACGAACCCATAAGGATAATCATCTTGATTTAATTTGGAGATGACAGCTTAACTGGTAAAAATAGTACAATAGTACCCATCAGCAGTGGAAAAAGAGTCATACCCTCGTTGATACACAGATGCTTTGGCCAGATTTTCTGCTGAGGTAAACTCACGCCGGTAAAGGAGCTGATGTACTGCCTTCCAATTAATCAACAGTGAAAATATTTTAGAACCTTTGGGATTTAGAACAAAATATCGAGGCAGTACTGGTCAAACTTCTGGAACATTGTGTCCTGTTCTGGACGTCATTTCTCATGAAAAATAGGCCCAAATATAAAAAGTCCAGAGAAGAATGTTAAGAGTCATCAGAGGTATATAAACCAAGACCTATGTGGAAAGGTGGAAAGAACTGATTTTACTCAGGCTAGAGAAGGGAAGAGCAGAGACGTGATAATAGACTTCAGACGTATAGGAGATTTATCGCCCTCCTCTAGCAAACTAAGTTCTGCACTTGGGAACTGTCAAGAGATCGTAGGCTTAAACTGCAGCAAGAAAGATGCAAGTTAGACAATTTTAAAGCTATATAACTGAACTTATAGCTAAGACTGCCTGGGGAAAGCGTGGAAATCTTTGCTGAAGGTTTTTAGGAACAAATTACTCCCATATATTTTAACAATATTTTTATCACAATTTCCTAAAGTAGGATGGACTAGGTAATTTATTAAGATTTCTTAATTTCCTGTTTTCTAAAGGTATCTCCATGGATACCAAGCAGCAAATGTCAGTGTGTTCTCTCCGTTCCTAACTGGCCAGAAGCAAGCCAGCTCCAGTTCAGGAGCCGCAATGAAAAACTACCCTGAGAGCACTAGCTGTGCCGAAGTCATAGAATCATAGCATGGTTTAAGTGGGAAGGGACCTTAAAGATCATCTAGTTCCAAGCTCCCTGCCAAGGGCAGGGACGTCTCCCACTAGACCAGGTTGCTCCAAGCCCCCTCCAATCTGGCCTTGAACACCTCCAGGGATGGGGCAGCCACAACTTTCCTGGGCAACCTGGGCCACTGTCTCACCACCCTCAGAGTGAAAAATTTCTTGAGATCTAGTCCAAATCTCCCGTCTTCCAGCTTGAAGCCATTACCCCTCGTCCTATCGCTACATGCCCTTGTAAAAAGTCCCTCTCCAGATTTCTTGTAGGCCTCGTTCAGATACTGGAAGGGGCTCTAAGGTCTCCCCAGAACCTTCTCTTCTCCGGGCTGAACACCCCCAACTCTCTCAGCCTGTCCTCATAGCAGAGGTGCTCCCGCCCTCAGATCATCTTCGTGGCCTCCTCTGGACCCGCTCCAACAGGTCCATGTCCTTCTTATGCTGGGGGATCCAGAGCCGGACACAGTATTCCAGGTGGGGTCTCAGGAGAGTCCAGCTAAGATTCTATTAAACATAGCTCACTTTGCTGCCCAGCAAAAGCCACCAGATCCACAGAGAACAGCGCAGAAAACCCAGTCCGAGCAGCACAGCATTTAGTTTCTTCCTTTAGCACAAAGACGGTGAGTTCCTCCCTGCTGCCGGAACGCTGGCAGCGCCTGTGGGAGCTGGGCCCCGCAAAGCCAGCCAGCGGGGAAAGGGGCTGAGCCCAGGCCGCCGCCGTTGTAAAAAGAACATCTGCTTTTCTGAAAACACCTTGTTCTCCCACCAGATTGCAAACCAAAGCGTAACAAATTTCCCTACGCTGCTAAGACAAGCTGGCAGGAGCAGGGAACTGAATTCCAGGACTTGTAGTAAATCAGTGAAGTGTGGTTTGGTTTGAATAAAGAAGGGTGAACTTAAAAGGTGAATAATCTTGCCTATATATCATATCACCTCACATATCATATCATGTCATATCTCATCAGAAGCCCCTGAACCGCTTCCAAGTGCCTTAGGTTTGTTTTCTTTTCAAACATTCTTAGGATTAGCACGACCTTTGTAAAGTTCCTTCTTCTCCCTGCTAGTATCACCTTTTCTCTTCCAGTTTTAAAATACTACGCTGATTGCAAACTATGGGGTGCAGTTTTAAAATACTACGCTGATGGCAAACTGCAGGGTAAAACTCAAGTATTTATCAGAAAATCTCCTTTGGCAGCAGGCTTTTAAACTGCTTCAAAATATTTTCAGAACTATGCAAGGAGTATTATCTATGATACGCCTTAAAGTGTATTTACTACTGTGATCAGCTATAAATAATCCAGCCTTAAAATCCTCTGAAAAGGCAAGTATAACTGTTCTAACCTTACAGATACAAAAGCTGTATGCGTGCACGCTGGTAACTGATTAACACGAACATAAATTCTGATTGTGTCTGAAAGATACATCAAGCTTGCTATTCAGCCAAAAAGTACCTGAAGAATTCGAGAGAGGACTAAAGGACAGGGTGATACGAGCCTTTCTTGTGGAGAAAACTTGGTTTGGCTCCCCCTTCGCTTGGTGCCGGAGACAGGATAAGGAGGGCAACAAAGAAAATGGATTTAGGTCTGGGCAGTCGAATTGATTGGCCTTGGCAGCAAAGAGAAGACTCCAACAGGACAACCCGGTGGGCTGGTATGCAGGAAAGATGTCTGGGAAGCTGCAAAGGCTTAAAACTGATTCTGGAACAACCCAAAAGGCTCAAATGTTTCCTAGGAATAGCGTGAAAAAGGTCAAAGAGGCGTCCTGAAGGATGGGAGGGAAGTGTTGTACAGAGAACCGGTATTACTACCGACATCGTAATTTCCTGTGCTTTTCCCCTAGAAATATAGGGAACTGCAGAAGGAACTGGCAACTGGGTTAATAAATGTTGATTAAATTTCAGAAACGTCCCCTGCTTAACAACGTCACAAAACAGTTGACTGATGCAGATGTGCAAATTGAAGCTTGGACAAGTTATGCTGCCCGCCTGCGGCCATAAAGGCCATGCAAGAGAAGATGTAGACCAGGACAGATGTGGTAATCCTTGTAGTATGCTCTAACTACTATCCCTCTTCACCCCAGCCCCAGTAAAGAAACCTGCCATCGTCCTTCTTAAAAGAACGTCATCCAGCAGAACTCTGCTGGATGCGGCTCTTCGTTTATTATTTATTTCTCTAGCTGTCAGAAAGCATGATGCACGGTAAGGTTCCAAGAATTTTATTCGGCACATTTTACACGCAGGGGGAGCAGTCACATACTTTAAACATCTAACTAAGCTGTTTTGAGTCACCTCCGCAGAGATGTCCATTTATCACCACTGAAAAAAAAAATATATATATGTATGTATGTATGTACACACACACCTCTCTCTATACAGGGTCTCAGCTTTGGTGCTTTCATTTGCGTCTAAGTTAGATGCCAGGAGCAGGGTATGTGCAATGGGCTTGATCACTCCCTAAGCAGTGAAGCTGCACAAAAAAGCTGCTTTTCATGGTGCTTTTCAGCCATATTGTTTTCAGCTAACACTGTTTTTCTTACACAAAACTTTGCATTGTGCATACCAAAATTAATGTTTGGCATGAATACCTGAATTTGAAAACATTCAAAATGCATGGGTTTCTTATTTTCCGTTTGAGTGTTCCATATAATAATTTAAATCAATGATTCTAACACAGGAAGTTATTCTTAGTTTACAATTACTGTCAACCTAACTGCACCCAGTGCCAAATCGAAAAAACACCTCTTCTCACACAAGCGTCCCTACCATGAGCCTGCGCCTCATCTTATTTTCTAAAATACGCACACGTCACAAGAGAAGCACAAGCCAGGAAAGAGCCTTCTCCTAGTCAACAGAAAAGGAAGAGGGATTGTTCATTTTTCCTCTTATGTGACGGGCGCCTTCACCCTACACGGAGGGCTTCCAAACACATGAACATGCGCAAATGATCCCAAGGTCAGAAAGGAAAATCTTTGTCACCTGACGGACTGCTTGCATTTTTTTCTCCTGTATCTGTTTCTGATAAATATATTTATTATTAAGGTAAGTCATTTTTTTAAGGAGCAGAAGCACCTCTCAAGCCCCCCCAAAAACCCAACTGTGATATGAGATCATTTCACACAGAAATGTGTTACTCTTTTTGTTTTTTTCTTTTAAGATATCTCAGACTGTGACTTGTTTGTCAAGAAAAACAAAGCAAAAGAGCTCACAAACTTAATTTTGCCTTACCTAAGCTGACTCACCATGGTTAATGGTAGCAAAATACACATTTTTGTTACTAAAGTGAGCAGGTATGACTCAGTTACACAGAGGAAGCATGCTGAATAATAAAGCGCCAACTTTATGTGACACTTTTTCAGATTCCAAAGCACTACGAGGACTCGTGCAGAAAAGCTACCTCTACACAAACAAAGCTGTTAAATCAGTTTACTGGTAAAGATCATGCCCGGTGAACCAATGCAGCGTAGGAAATAATCGCTAGAATTCAGACTATTAAACCCCAGATCACATTTAGTATCAGCGGGCAGAGTACCAAAAGGATGCTGAAGAAAGCCACTCGGCTTCTGGTAGCGACACAGATAAGAGCCTTGAGGTTAGTATAGAAGACATTAACACGCCACTTGAGCTCCACTTCCCCACTGGAAAAAAGCCAATGTTTCACGTGGCAGAAATATAACCCAGTACAGAGAAAGCTCTGAGCTCAAAGCAAGCCGAAAACGTCTCTGAAAATATCGGACTCCTCCAAACAGAGGCTAAAAAGTCTGCTGCTGCTGGGCTCCAGCCTGCCATCAGCTCAACCCGTGCCAGATACGTTCTGCAAAGCCTCATCACCATCACAGAAAGCACTCCCAAAATTTCAAATGGGTACAAGGAACACAAAACCAGAAGCCGGGAACAATGGCAACCCAATATATAAAGCGCGTCGTTGTCTCAAGGTGGCAAAAACATACAAAACATTGAAATCCACAGAGAACCTGAAAACTCCGAGAGAAGCTACGTGCAGTTTCACCGTGGGAAGCACATTACTGCCAAAGGTTATAAAATGAAATCTGTGACAGAGTAAAGACTCAACAGGGCTCTAACAGTGCCAAAGAGTATTACCTAAGCTCTTAATCATTACCTAAGCCTGCATCACTTACAGCGTATATACCCAGTATTACCAAGATGGCCAAATATTCCTCACTTTATCACAGAGGCTCCTTCTTTTCAAGCTTAAACGAAGCCTTAAAGGTTTTGCAATGTAAAAGGGCCAAAATTGTACAGCTGCAAAAATTAAGAACCAAGGAAATGTTATCTTCCTTTTGCACTGTATACGGGGGCGAATTCTCATCTTCCCATTAAAATGAATTCCAAATTTTAACAGCAGTAGCAACAAAGTTAAGAAGAAAGAAGACAGAAATAAGTCTCACAAATCGTATAACCGCTTCAGTAAAGTACATACCTGACACATGTACGTCTCTCTATCGTTCGTAACGTATATACTTCCTGCAGAGATCTGGTAGAAGTGCAGGTGACTGTTCAGAATTTGAGATACAATGCTAAATTTAGCGGTGTGATATTCTTACCAGTATGCTGTGTTCTTAAAGAAGCAAGACTTCAACAGGGCTGTAATTATGATGACTGAGGAGAGCGAGTGTTCAGACTGGTTAAGAGGGCCATAAACCAAACAGGCAAATGCTCCAAATACTTAATTTTTTTGCCTAGAGCACTTCTACAGGGGGACGACCAACACAGAAGTTGCTCCTTCTTCCCCTCCAGCAGGAATTTTATTGTGACGAATTGGAACCATAAAATAATTCAAGCTGGAAGTGACTTGTGGAGGTCATTTGGTCCAACCCCCTACAAAAGCAGTGCTAATTCCAAGTGAAACCGGTTGCTCAGGGCACTTTCCGGTTGACTTCAAATTCCTCCAAGAACGGAAATGGCACAACCTCTCTGAGCAGCCTGAGGTACCCTTGGTGTGCCCAGTGCCCATCACCTTCCTTCCTTTCCCTGGGCACCTCTGGAGGAACCAGCTCCAGCCTTGGTGTGCCCAGTGCCCATCACCTTCCTTCCTTTCCCTGGGCACCTCTGGAGGAACCAGCTCCAGCCTTGGTGTGCCCAGTGCCCATCACCTTCCTTCCTTTCCCTGGGCACCTCTGGAGGAACCAGCTCCAGCCTTGGTGTGCCCAGTGCCCATCNAACCATAAAATAATTCAAGCTGGAAGTGACTTGTGGAGGTCATTTGGTCCAACCCCCTACAAAAGCAGTGCTAATTCCAAGTGAAACCGGTTGCTCAGGGCACTTTCCGGTTGACTTCAAATTCCTCCAAGAACGGAAATGGCACAACCTCTCTGAGCAGCCTGAGGTACCCTTGGTGTGCCCAGTGCCCATCACCTTCCTTCCTTTCCCTGGGCAACTCTGGAGGAACCAGCTCCAGCCTTGGTGTGCCCAGTGCCCATCGCCTTCCTTCCTTTCCCTGGGCACCTCTGGAGGAACCAGCTCCAGCCTTGGTGTGACCAGTGCCCATCGCCTTCCTTCCTTTCCCTGGGCACCTCTGGAGGAACCTGCTCCTGCCTTCTCTGTTCCTCCCTGGAGGCCGTTGAGGAGAGGGATGAGCTTCCCCTCAGCCTTGCCTTCTGCACAGTCACAAGCCCAGCCCTCAAAGTCTCGCCTCCTGTGTCAGGCCATGAGAAAACTGCAGAAAAGCATCCGGTAGGACAGCAAATTCCAGAAGCAGACTGCAAATCAGAATGGATTTGAAACGATGGGAGTCAAGTAAGTACAAAAGTCAAAAAACTCCGCTTTAAGAGAAATCACCAAGCATCCTAGACCAGCTTTCTCTGAAGTCTCTTGAAAACAGGACCGTGGAACAGTTAAGGAAGGAGCTGCCATTTTCCTGTGGTCATTAACAAATTCACTAAACTAATTTCATCAATTGGCCCTTAAAAAGAAAAAAAAACAAACCACCTTATTTTTAAGAGAAGAATGGAAATATGAAAAAGTTAATGAAAAAGTTTTCCTAAGTTAAGTAAAACTGATAACCTGGTAAAGCTAGGGAATTCCCAATTCCAATTTCCTGTATACTTTGCAATATTTTCTTATTTCCAGGAGGAAACAAACAATAAAAGAGAGTTCATAAAGTCAGCGCGTCCCTGCTGTGTTATATGAGTTGGCAGAAGGCCTAATTAGACAACCTCCAGAGGTCCCCTCAAACCCAGTTTTCTATGATTCTACAAACTATAATACCTGACAAGTAAAATTAAATATGTAAAATGTGATGGCAAGTATTGTTTTGACAAAGCTTATTAAATTCAGAGAGGCACAATTTGTGAGGTAACCGTACATCTATTAGAGTAGATTTAGGCTAAAGATACTACATTGCTTCCCCCTGCCCTGAGACTCATTTTCTCCATTTTCTCCAGCTTCACATTTTCCTCAAATTGTATTGTTTCTTCAAACTTGTAATTTTCTCCTTCTTCAAAACAGAAGGGGACTTATTTCTTTTGAGAGTTTGTAGATTGCCTCTACAGTAGTACCTTGGTACCCACTTACGTTCTCTAAATGTTAAGAAAAATTGCATTACGTTATCTCATAACGGTATAATATTCTCTATCAGGGAAGAAACTCTTTCAAATGTGTAAATGAAGAGAAAGAGAGACTAAATCTGAAAAAGGACACAAGAGATTCATCTAGAAAACAGCTAATGTTCTGCTAAATGGATGTATGGGAATTAAAACGTACTCCAAACAGCTGAATTAATAATTCAAAATTATTTTTTTCAAAAAGTAAAAATAAAAGAAAAATAAAACCCCAAACAATTTAGTTAGAATCCTGCATTTCTCTATAATCAGATTAAAATGTCATCACGAAATAAGGACACTGTTTTGCTTTTGGTACTAAATGTCAGGTATTTTTAATTTTTTGAAGAAATAAGTTTGATTCTTTTGAATATTTAAATGTGCAACAATGGGAAATTTCGTTTTTTCCACTGTCCATCACAGAAAGTGCCTGGACGCCATCACTCGGCACCATAATACAGCAAACATTTAAGAGGAAGAGAACTTGATAGCATTAACAAATCATATTTTGAAATATCTTTATCACATGGATGTCTATGCACAAAACGATAATCAGACCATGCAATGTGCACAACAGCAGCTGGAAACGGATGACCCAGCAAGATGCACTGCCAAGGCTGTCTGTCACTTGGTGTCATAAGCAAACTGAGACAGAAGGAGGGAGTTAGGCCTGATTCCACACATCTGCTGAGGGCTGTGACTTTCACAGAAACGCAGAATGGTTTAGGTTGGAAGGGACCTTAAAGATCATCTAGTCCCAACCCTCCTGCCATGGGCAGGGACACCTCCCACTAGACCAGGTTGCTCCAAGCCCCGTCCAACCTGGCCTTGAACACCTCCAGGGATGGGGCCGCCACAGCTTCTCTGGGCAACCTAGGCCACTGTCTCACCACCCTCCCAGTCAAGAATTTCTTCCTAATATCTCATCTAAACCTCCCTTTTTCCGGTATAAAACTGTTCCCCTTTGTCCTATGGCTCCACTCCCTGATGAAAAGTCCCTCTCCATCTTTCCTGTAGCCCCTTTAGGTACTGGAAGGGGCTTGAAGGTCTCCCTGGAGCCTTCTCTTCTCCGGGCTGAATAACCCCAACTCTCTCAGCCTGTCCTCACAGCAGAGGGGCTCCAGCCCTCAGATCATCTTTGTAGCCTCCTCTGGACCTGCTCCAACAGGTCTGTGTCCTTCTGTTGAGAGCCCCAGAGCAGTAGTCCAGGTAGGGTCTCACCAGAGTAGAGGGGCAGAATCACCTCCCTCACGCTGCTGGCCACACTGCTGGGGATGCAGACCACGTTAAGGTTTGTGGGCCCTTCTTTTGTACTTTTTAAAGCTTCCAAGTATTGGAATAAACACTTCCATGCTTACGCGTATAAATCTTAACAACCAAATACATTTCTATGGCTTATCGTATGCCTTTTCTTTAAAAAGGAGGCATCGGACTGCTTTTTCCTCCACCGCATGGGATGGGAACGCACACTTGGTGCCTCAGATGTAAACCATGACTAGCTCCACGCTCTGTCTCGCGTTCCTCCCTCCGCTGCGTGCTTGCTGGTGCCAGGAGCTGAGCATCCTTCCCACCACCATGCCCTTCACACCCCTGCCCACGTGCCAGATGCAGTTCCTCTGCGGATCACAACCGCACCGCGTGCCACGGCAGTGAGAAAGCTGCCACGGCACAAATGGCTTTATGAATCAGGTGTTTAAGTGTAAGAAAAATAAAGTACAGGTTTGGTTCCTACACGTTGATTTTCTGCCCCTAGGTTGAAAATAAAGGCTCTGGGGCCACCGCGTACTTACGATATTAACAATGTCTACTTTAATGCTTATTATCTAATGCAGTCTCTTCATACATGCATTGGGGAAGATAATTTCATATTTGGAGCGTATTAAAAAGTATTTCATGACCCCAGATTTGTTTTCTAACTCTAGCAACATTTCCCCCCCAAACCTAGAGCTTGATAATACGGTGGTAACAGCCTGAATTAATAAGCAGGTGATACCTGGCACAGTTAATTAGCGTACTACAATTGCAGTTGAAAGAGAATCATGAAACATGTTTAACTTATTTCTTATTATGAGCCAGCAGGTACAATAAAGTACCCTATTTAAAATTCTTCAATTTCATCACAGACCACAAAAGTCAAAAGCTATTTTAGTCAAACCTCAATGGTTAAAACATCTTTTATATTAATATTTTAAATTTGTTACCCATTAGTGTTATCTTGATTTCTTTCTGAACTCTTTATATTGCGTTGCAGCCTACCAAATTTACATTTACAGAGACAAGCTGAGGTCACCAGCCACATCTACTGGCTTTTAAGTAAGAAAACTAATAAATTGGGCAGCTATCATAAAAAAACCCTACTGATATAGAGAAAGCAAACACATCCTACACAGGATCACTTACACAGGCGAAATCTTCGTTTACCTTGTACTATTTATACTAATCTAACAAATTAAGGCTCGCGAAATGACCTCACTCATTCTTAAGCATACATTCTAAAACTACACAAACTCACCTCAGGATAGAAAATCTGACTATGAATCAAGAAAAAACAAGGCAAAAAATACAGGCAAAATAGGAAATCTCAAAGATTTACAGGGAGGAATTAATGAGAAAGTACTAGCTCCTCACCCTGCAAGAGACCACACTAGTCTGAAGTAGAACATGAAAAAAGCAGCGTGAAGTGTCAGGCACCGAACACTGAAGAGGCAATTGCTCAATGTATATCAAATGGTATCCATTACTAAACATTAATATTTTAGATTTAATGGAAATTACCAGATTCCACAACAAATTCTAAACTTTTTATTGAAAATCAATTCACGCCATTCACTACAACACAAGGGGGAAAAAAAAGAAAAAAATCTAATTCCCCAAAATTTGAAATAGATTATTGTATCAGTTTGTCGAAAGGGAAAAAAAAAAATAAAAAAAAAAATAAAAAGATCACCAAAAGTTCCATAAATCTAACGGCTTGGTTTTCATCCACTCCTCTTTCTTGTCATGTGGTAGTACAAAATAAATGCTTGTACTTTTCATTTATCATATTTTATTACGATTTTTATTTGCCTGTGCACATATTAATGAAATATTACTCTAAGGATATGAAACATTACAGTAAGAATACCTGCAATTCTACGAGGACTGCTTTGCTAGGCACGCATCATGGGAACAAATACAAGAGAGGTACATTTGAAATGGATTCAAGAATGATCAAACATTTAATAAGTTTTACGAACTCCATTACCTTAAAACAATACTGTATTAACGTATGCAGAGGCCCTGATTTAACAAAACAAACACAAAATTGATTTAAAACCAAAAGTGCAGAAAAACTCAAAACCAGAACCAAGATACACACGATTATCAAAACGACCCCCTGGGTCTGATATTATTACCAACATAAGCGTCACAAAGACAAAAAGAAAATAGGCAGATCTTTCCCTTCTTCTGACCTTTAGCTCATAACTCTGGCAAATCTTTTCACGAAATGTAAAGTATTTTAATGAAAACATGAATTTAATTTGTCCAAATTTTAAGTCCCATCTAACTGGATTGTCTCGGTCTAAATCCTTTGACACGAAAGTAAACCTCATCTTTTTACTACACATCCAGACACCCACCTCAGTTTCCCATCTCGATTCACTTAAAGGGTCTCACAAACGAAGAGTGACGTTGAAAAGTGAGAGTTGTTATAACAGGAGTCCACCACTACCGCTCACTCAAGTTATTGTTATAGACAGCAATATGCATCATCAATTACAAACCAAACATATCAGGAACAATGCTGAATGAACAAAATTCCTTAATTATTTTAAGCCTAACTCTTCCATGGAATATAATTTCTCTTTTCCAGTTCAAAAAAACCCCCAAAACCCAGAAAACCAACCACAGGATAAAAGTCTATAACGTAAACTCCTCAGAGCACTGATAATTTACAGTCATAGATTTTGTAATTTTCTTTCCAACTGTGTTTTCTTTAACTTACTGCACTTTTGACAAATTGGACAACAACAAAAAAAAGTTAATCCATTTCCACTATCTAGTTTATTACATGTGTCAGATAACGCTATGTTTGTCGTATAAGCAGCGGACCTAAATTATCAAACAATATTCTTAAATGTTACCAGAAGGTGATGCAAGAAAAAGTTATCACAACCCATGCTACGCTTTGCTGCTTCCTCCATGTTATTTTTTTTTAATCTTTACTGTTTGCATATCGTTTCCTTCCCAGCTCTTTCCTCCAAATGCTCCTTTGCACAGTGCATTAGTAATTACGGTGATACAGACAGACTTCTTACAACTTAAGACCATAAAGCAGTTCAGTACCTCGATCTCATTTGCTGCAGAACAAACAGAGGAAAGCACAGAGGCAGAATGAAACAAGAAAAGGAAGTCCTTGCATTTAATTATTTATTCGCTCTCTGTTGTGTGCTCTGTGTGTGTATATGTATATAGGGACAATATCATCCTAAGTGAAAGACATAACAAGAATGTAGAAAAAGATACCTCAACATCTTTGGCAGCAGTCCCACAAATTGTCCTGAAAGAAGTCAGCAGAAATAAATAATTACATACCGCAAGAGTTATGAAGGCCTGGGGCTGGGGGCGGGGGGGGTGAATCTTGAAAATTTTCAGAGAAAACGAGGCTATGGAAAACAGGAATTTGGAGGAGAAAACTGAAATGAAACTTTCACGCAGACTGTTTTCTCAGAACGAACGCTGAAATCATTTCTAGCATTTAAAAATATTTTATGAACACTCTCCTTCAGCACGCCTTCTGTAGTTAATATGTACTACAAATGAGCCACAGATGACTACAAGCTGGAAGAGAAGTCATCCAGTTCAACCCTTTTCCCCAAGACAGATTCAACTACATTATGTCATTCCTGACATATTTGCCTTGTCTGTTCTTAATGACTGCCAATGAAGAAACTCAGCAATTTCCCAAAGCCGGCTATTCCAGTGTTTCACAACCTTTAGCATTTGAAAGTTTCCCCTATTATCTAACCTGAAGTTTTTTCTCTACTCAAGAAAGCCCCTTGTTTCTCGTACCATCCACCACGGCACTGAAAACACATTATGCCCTTTCTCTTTGCATAGCTCTTAAAACTCTGAAGACTTAATCACGTCCCTTCTCGTTTTTCTCTTCTTTAGACTAAACAACTCCGTTTCTTCTGATCTTTTCTCCACAGTTATCTTTCTGAGAGATCTGATCGCCCTTAGCTGGACACTATCCAACTATGCGCATTGCTCTCGGAGAGCGATGCCCAAGTTTGGGCACGAGTGCTCCAGCACAAGGGGCTGATTCTCGTATCTGCTAGGCTCCCCTGTTTATACAAACCGGTATGATGCTTGCCTTTTTTGTAACAGCATGATGCTGCTGACTCTACATTCAGTGCTTGATTCACTATAACTCCAGCTACTTCTCTAAAGAAACGCTGTCTAAGCATTGTTCGTCATCCTCTACTCCTAAACTTATTCTTGCTCCAGCATAGTATCTTCTAGTTATCACAGCTGACTTTAATTCTGCTTTTTTTTTCCAGATTATTTCTCTAATTTGTCAAGATGATTTTCAATATTACTACAGTCCCTTAATGCTGGCAGTCCCTCCGGTATTAGTGGCATATTTAATCAGAACATTTCATTTCATCATCCAGGTTCTTAACGGAAACACTAATCAGAATTAAACTCAGGACCGACAACTGCCAAGTCTCTTTACTTCAGAGCAGATAAAGTATCAGACCATCTCTTGATACTCAGGGCTGATATTCTGCAGTCCTTCCTATTTTATTAACTACAAAATAGGGAATATATAGAGTGGAGCATTACGTACATTTCCCAGTTCTCCCATCAAGTCTCTGAGACCCTTCATCTCAACTCAGAGTGCAGAAGACAACTTCCCACTCACACACCATTGTCCTCGATCCTTCTCAGAGCAACCAGACTGCTGAAACTGCAGTTTGGAGCATTATGTCCCCAAAAGGCAGGGAAAGAGAAGGCTTAGCAAGAAGTCTGAACCCCCACAATACAATATTTCTGTTTGCTTGCAAGTCAGCTGCACTGCCTTCAGTTCAAAGGACTTTAACTTCCCTCTCTCCTGTTTGTCAAAATAACTCACAGTTTGCTGAGACACTGTCATTTTTAATGGTGAACTACGTATTGCTACACAGGGATGCCCACAAGAGAATACATACTAACTAGCCATATATAGCTGTATATATTTATAAATGTATAATATTCCTATAATTAGATAACAGATATAGTTATTTATATTAAAATAACACTTTGATTATGCTTACTGATTATACAATCTATTTCTGTCTGCTTCGGATGAGCAGATTCTCAAGTATTTCATTTTATCCCAAGGAAAAAAAAAAGCATTTATTTCCCCAGAGCTTCAACATTGCTCAACGTCTTCTACCTCCACATTCCATCCATCATGCAAAGCTCATTCTTGAGATTAGTGTAGGGCTTCCATGACTCATAAGTGTTCACTGTCCAAGGGAGTTCGGACTTCCTTAGCGATCTGTAACCCTAGCTGTGCACTGGTTTCTACAAACAGAGCTCCCTACTCTTGCCAAGGTCAGGAACCTTCCTGTGGCCCAAAAGGATTCCAGTGCACATAACGGTCCTGAGTGTGATGGTCAGCAGAAAACTGGGAGCCTAGAAGAGGAAGTAGGTGTCCACTGCCTACGTAATGCCAAAAACATTTATGGCGTAATATGCCTAGATTCCTTCTTTTCTAATCAGTCAGTCTTATTTCTCAGATTCCTTTGCTAAATTAAGTATTGCTCCAGCAAATACAACTACATTGCATAATACCCTCTATAGAATTGGGTCAGCTAACCCAACAGATGTTCATCTAAGCTTATAGCCTCTTTGTCTCACCAGCTCAAAGGAACACTCCTCCTTTTGGTCATAACCCTTCAAAATTTCTTAAAAAACTCTGGGAAACTGTCCACACACTGACTATGCTTCAATAATTCTTCATTTAAAAAGGAGATGACTCTTCATGATAACGTAACTTAACAAATTATCTAAATAAGCAATACCACATGTGACCATAACAAATCAATCTTACGCACTCTACCTCATCCCGATCAACTCTCGTACACGCCGGCGCAGAAAACTTCACACACAAACAATCTTAGATTTTCTTAGTACAGAACATGGCCTGTATTGCTCCATAAATCAAGATGATCTTAAACTGTACTACTGAACTGGTCTACAAGATTACTCATACAATGAAAAATCCTCAAGGCTATTAAGCACACAGATACAACAGCTAACTCAATAAGTGCTTGGCCAGCCGGCTGCTGGGCGCCGGCTGAGTATCCCTGTGTGTTCTTAACCCCGTTTCCTGGAAGGGTAGAACTTGAAGACTTGAAGTCTGAGCAATGATTTTTTTTGATTTTTTTTTTATCTTCTTCTATGTAAATTACAATAACATAAACAACAGAAAAGTGTTTATTTTTCATTTCTTTCACGGATAAGTTAAAAAGTAGTCTTTTAGTTTAGCTGTGTTCTGTACCACATTTGTGCCTCTCTCTATCTTAAGGATACTCCAGCACAGCTGATGTCCACGCACGTGCAAATGTCATCTCACCTAACTCAGCGCCTCTGCAAGATAGGTTTTGCCTTGGCACTAGCTTAAAGCTAGGTATCCTGAGCTATTCTGCCTAAATTATTTCATTTACTGAGGCATATCTATCACTTTCAAGGAGAAAACACCAACAAAAAAATCCTGTATCACGCAACACAACTGGTCTAGAGGACAACTCATGCTCACTCACATCCTTTGGGAGGAAAAAAAAACGAACCCAAAATCAAAAGCCAAACATACCTAGAGCCTTTCCACAATTTATCAGCAGATCAATAACATCTTGAGTACATGCAGGCCACTGCCCTGCTCGAACCAGCACAAAGCAACGCTAGGGATGGGTCTCCAAAACCCACCCGATTATCAGTTTTTCCATCCAGCTGTGGGAGCACGTGCTGAGCTCCTTCCCGAGAGCCCCCTCCCTCCCCTCCCCCCCTGCGCCGGTGGAGCACATCACATGTGGCACTCAGCCCACTGGCTCCCACTTTTCCTTCTCCCTTCCCAAGATTTAGCTCAGCTGCAACCCCCTCCCCACGCCCATAATTAAAGCCCAAAAATCAAAAGCTGTGAGAGCCAGCCTTACCATTAGCCTAAAAGTAATAGCTTTTGATCGAGTGAATGGGGAAAGAGGCAATACTGGGGGAAACCAGGAAACTAGATTAGGTCAAAGGCTCGAGCACCAGCCACGAGAAAGCAAAGAGAGGGAAGTAGAAGTGGTCAGAAAGACCGGCTCCCCCGCTGCGATGCTGTGGTACGGCACGAAAAGGCAAAAAGAGCTAATTCTACCTTTTCCTTTGAACATGTTACCTCCAACCGCCTTCCCCGTGCTCATTCACTGGCACAGGACAGCTACCAAAAGAAAGGTCTCTTTACCAGCACGAGCCGTAGAAGGACTACCTGGAGACCTACGAAGAATCTGGAACATTCGAAGGGGCTTTGCCTGAAGTCTGGCTTCCGCTTGGCAAGGTGAGTCAGTGCTCCCCAATGAGTCTGGTTTACACAAGTGCCTCTGTTTTTCATGGATCAATCAGGTAATGTTTGGAAGACATTAAGCGTGGTACATGTGCTGGGAGGCACTGGAGCATCCAGGTGACCATTCAGTGGACGAGCAGGCTCTTGGCCCTGAACGTTTTGGAATTCAAGAAATACCAGTGCTTCTCCTGGATTAGAAGTTTCTAAGTCCTAGCATTTTAATTAAGGTGCCTCTACTAGGAAAGCATTAAAAGTAGTTATCGCTAGCATTTATCTTCACCCAGCACAGATAATAGCGTCCTCTGAATCTGCCTTGTTAATACTCTACCTAAGCCTATTAACCCCTCGCCGTTCCCCCCCCTTATTTCTCAGTCATGCGAGGCAGTTCTTTCTGCTGCTCTTTTTTCCCCAAAGTAAGACAACATGAAAAAAAAAAAAATTCTAAGGGTTTTAGACCAGCAGACTAAGAAAATAAAAATGAAGTATAAGCAAATTTCTTTTTTTTTTTTTCCTATAAAAGGTTCCAAAACCAAAGTAGGCAGATTTGCAGAACCATTTCCGCCTGAGGAGCTGATGAAAAGAGCAGGGTTCCTCAGAACATGCCTACCTTTTACTATTAGTATATCTTTACAGGCAAACTGCTCCGTCTGTACTAAAAGATTAAAACAGTTAAACTGAGTAACTGCTATTCCTTGCTTTACTCTTATTCTTTTTTGTGTTTAGACAACCTCCACAGCCTCCAAAAGCCAACACGGCACCCTGGTTCCCCTGGAACCCCATCGTCCCATTCCTGCAGCCACTGCGTGAGTCACTGTTGCGCAGCTTGACATTCCCTTCGTAAAGCCCTGGTTCCCAAACCACCGTCCTCAGAAAGCTGGCTGGCTAGGCGCTGCTGGCGCAGGTCCTTGCTTCCAACTGCTGCACGGCTTTAAAGGCAACCAAGACCTATTAAACACTATCCCGATGCACATTTCCCTCGTAAGCTGTCAACTTAAGTTGCCGCAGGGCAACTACATTCTTCTGAATGACCGAGTAGGTGACTCCAAATAACTTCTCTTCTCAGGCACGCTCCGCATAAAGGGAAAAAAAAGAAAACCCCAAAAACCCACGCGGGGAAGTCTTGCTGTAGATAAGGTGTCAGCCCTCCATGCAAACCGCCCTGGTCCAGCAAGTAGTTTGGGAACAAGGCCGAGACCAGGAATTATCTCCAGCTCTACCATATGGAGATGCAAGACACCAGGCCAGTCACTTGTTTTATTTAAACATGTGTTTCTTTTACCAGCAATATTAACAGTGCCTTGTTCCTGTTTATACTTAAGGAAAGGAGAAAATAAACCAAGTAACTTTTTTCCCCCCCTCGTTTTGTTTTGCTCTTTTAAGAGCTCTCTGTTCCTGTCAAAGTGAGTTAAGCTAAACAGAAACAAGGTGGTTTTGTTCCAGAGCAAACGTGTCCATGCTTTGGAGTTACTTGGGAACCATTCCTACAGTTCAAATGCATACACCCCTCCGCCCCCCCCTTAATCCTTATTAACCTTCACATGTAAGAAAGCCCTTAGGTTGGGTAACTGGTTAATTATTTCATAGACAACAATGAAACACAATCTACCAGAGATGACAAAGTACACGATACCAACCCCCCGCTTTCACCATTTTGGCGAGGCACCTATTTTAGTGGCTTAAAAGTTTCTAAGAGTTAGCAAAGCAGCAACCGCGTCACGCCAAGAGCGACACTACAGCTCCCAGCATCCCGAACGAAGAGCCCGGACTCCCTGCCCTCATCCCCAGGTGACATACTGGGGCATCATCTCACAGATGCAACAATAACCCTCGGCGAGAACCGGCGTCCCGTCACGGTTCAGCGAGACCCCTGACCCGACGCGCCGGCTGCCATGAGCGCACGGGAGACAGCGTAACGCTTTCGCTTCCCCGGCACGGGCTCCTCCTGCAAGTCATTCCGAAACCGGTCAGAAAATCCAGGCGGATCGCTCCCCGGTAACAGCAGCGCTACTTGACAACCGGCACGTATGTTAGCAATAACGTAAAGGCACTCTAGCACTCGGCAGGGGTAGCTCACGGCGCCGAATCCTTATTGGCTCACCCGGCGCCAGTTTTTAATTGCGCCGTTTCAAACATATTAGGCAAGTCCGTTTGGTTCAAGGTTTTTAAGCGAAGCAGAAAGGCACCTCTCTGCCGCCGGGATAAGGGCGAGGTGTTCCTCGCCAGGTTCGACCCCTGCTCTTTCCAACAGGGACGGCGTTTAAGGCAGCGAGGGGGATGACGAAGTAGTAGTAAACTTACTTTCCAGTGATAAATTGGCTTCTGGATGGTGTGCACATAGGCTGAACGTAATAGTTCTCCAGTTTAACCCCTTCAGCAGCTAGCCGGTCCAGAGTGGGCGTCCTGATCTCCGATCCGTGGTACCCTACGTCTCTGAATCCCTGATCGTCGGCCAGGATGAAGACGATGTGAGGCTGCGAGCCGGGGTCGCCGACCCCCGGCCCTTCTCCCAGCCCGCTCCTGGTGGCCTCCGTCTCCCCGGGACCCAGCCCGAGGCTGTCCCAGGACAAGTAGCCGTAAGTCAAGAGGCTGAGCACCGAGAGGCCGGCCAGCAGCCCCACCGCCAGCATCTTCCCGCTGCCCAGGTGGCCCAGCCGGTTGCCCCCACCGCGGGCCATCCACCTCAGCCGGCTGCGCAGGGGGCGAAGACAGAAGAGAAAAAAAAAGAAGAAGAAAAAAGAAAAACCACCACCGAACAACAACCAACCCAAGGAAAATAAACCCCACCGAAGCCAAAA
>VYXH01009395.1:385147-437000 GCA_013397275.1 Burhinus bistriatus | reverse complement strand
AGAGGAGGGGGGGGGCGGGGGGAGGGGAGGGGGGGGGGAACAACTGTTTTAAACAAGAGAAGCGGGAATAATAACGGTAAATAAGGTCTTGAGAAGACAGTTTGTAGGAAAAAATAGATTCAAGTGCCAACACTCCTATGATAAGATTATAACTGTTCTTTCAACACTTCGTTCGGTCTTAGAAAGGTAATTCTTACTAGTTGGGGACTACATGTTTCTTCTTACCTTCAGCAAAAAGAAAGGTTGCAATTTGGGATGTGCATTCCAGTGCTCTTCATCGTTACGCCTGAGGCCAGAAAACTTTGTCTGCTTAAAGAACAGCTTTTTGAACGGTTATTTTTAGCTTAATAGCTACAACTGTAGTAAGAGCGAAGCAGGCTTTGGCCTACAGGCAGTCAGTATTCTTCGCATTTCCAAGAGCAGGAAATGTAACTAGGTATTTTCCTTTTACCCTGGTTAATTTTTGCGCACCCCTGTCTTCAGTGTACCTTCCTAGCGGGGAAGGGAAAAAGCAGGACTTCCCTGCATTCTGCTTCCCAGGTGGATGCTGTACTTTTGCCAGGCACTCATCACGGGAAACGGCGTATGAGAAACATGAATAAAAAACCCGGTGAGTCACGGGACTTACATCATTCCCTTTTGCCTTCACTGGTGGACCCTGGTAATTAATTTACAGATGTGCTACTTGTGAATTATCAGATTCCACCCATGGCTTACTCCCTGGTTTATGATGACATAACCAGAACTTTGCTGTTAACTTATTCTATATTTAACACAGATTTTCCTCAGTTCCCGGCCGTATTCGTAGGCAAAGCTCCAGGTCCTGATCTCAGCTGCCCGCAGTGATGTAAATGTGCAGTCACTCAACTGAGGGCGATAAAGTCACTCTGGAAATTTAGGACTTGCCCTTAGATATACCTCCCGTGTCAGCCCCTGCAACGACTGAAACAACGCAACTTTAGAGACGGCGGTTGCCTTCCTGGCAGACCCTCCTGTTTCCCAGTTACATAGGGTTCATGATCCCAAATGAAACAGAACCAAGTCTTTAAATTTGTGTAGTCCTACGGAAGCAACTGCTTCTGGAAACAGCAACTGGATGAGATGCTGCCTAGTGTGCTTCCTAAGGAAAATGGGACATTTTAGTAGCGGATGCCAGGGAAGGTCCTTACTGAACGAAGGTTCTCAGTGACATTGCTGTCTACAACTACCTGAAAGGAGGTTGTAGTCAGATGGGAGCTGGTCTCTTCTCCCAATTAACCAGCAACAGGACAAGAGGAAACAGGTTCAAGTTGCACCAGGGGAGGTTTAGGCTGGACATTAGGAAAAAAAAATTTCACTGAAAGAGTTCTCAAACATGGGAACAGGCTGCCCAGGGAGGTGGTGGAGTCGCCATCCCTAGAGGTGTTTAGAAGTCATGTAGATGTGGTGCTTGGAGACATGGTTTAGTGGCAGACCTGGTAGAGTAGGGTCCATGGTTGGACTGGATGATCTTAAAGGTCTTTTCCAACCTAAACGATTCTATGATTCGAGATGATATAACCCCTCACAACACAAAATGGCTATGCCACTACATGGTAGTTAGATTGACCGACCAATTATGAAGCAAAGGAGCTACATTTGCTGCATTTACACCATCTGTTTGCAGCTAGGCCTTCTCAGTTGTCACGGCAAAAGAGAATTTTGCCACCCCAAGGACGAGGCCAAAATAATTTATTTGGCATGGGCAGTGGAGCAGCTCCCTTACACGCATTTCCGAACACCATCCCGGACACCTCTCAGGACTGAAAAGCGAGCAAGCTTTATAGACCCCGCGCCTGGTGGTCTGTCACAGCCCTGCCTGCGCTTGGCCACGGACCCACGTCCTGGGTGCAGCATCAACAGGCGTTAAGTCCACAACAAGCGGCCTTGGACAGACCAACTCTTGAGCTTACCACTGATACAAGCACTGTGGGTGGGTTTCTGCCACGACAACCCTAGTTCTCAGTTGAGGCCACCCTTAACCTCACGTACAAATGTCGACACAAAACCTTCTTTGATTTTTTTTTTTTTTTTTTAAAAAAAATGCTGCAGCCTGGGTGTTGTGAGCCAGGGGCGTGGACATTTTTCTGGCTTTACTGAGTTTCCGAAGAGCCAAATAATCTGAACAGGTTACAGTGCACGTTTAGAGGCTGCCATAGCCATCAGCACGTCACTGCTCTGAAGCTTTGGCACGCTATTTTTAAAATCTCTTTCTCAGAGAGCAGCTGTAATTTCCAACATGGGTTCCTTGCCACAAATACTGCAGAAGGAACAGTCTGATTTGTTCCTAGGATCACGGGTTTTTACACACAAGGTCACCTGTCTTGTTTAAAACTTGTCTTAATGTTAGTGCAGTTAAAAAGGCCAGAGCAAGAGAACTGGGGCAAGGCTTGACCTTATAACGCAACACATACCTAGAAAATTTAAACAGGATGGATCTTTTCAGAGTAACTAAAGTTACACACAGTGGAAGAGAAATCTTTCTCTTTGTAGAGAAAGAAACTTTTCTAGTTTATGAGGGATAACACCGCAGCCTGCTGTCAGTGTTTTACCAACTGCCTGTCATCCACAAAACAGGGCACTTTTTTCCCCAGACAACAGTAAAGCTGAAAAATACAGATTGGTCAGAAGGGTCCAGCTGTAGCAAAACATAATTCTAAGTATTGCTAAGTATTTGATGTCAAGGTTACGGGTGCACAGCTGCAATGAAGCCACCCCTTTCTAATGCGAGCTTTAAGGGGGGAGGGATGCTTTTAACTTGGAATTGTGCAAGGTCTTCAGAAGGAAGAATGCTAATGAAGTGCTTGTAAGGCTCAGGATGTTTTAAATAGTTGTTAAATACTAGAAATGGCGTTTGGGTGACTCACTGCTATATCTAGGTCATGCATACAGAACTTTACACATGGTAATGTCCAGAGATTCCTTTGGTGATAAGTTTTAATTAGACCTTACAATGATTGGCAATTAAAACAAATCTAAATAATTTTTCAGAAGGTCCCATAGTTCAACCAGCTGTGCCTGGCCAAAAGGGAGGTTACAACATAATTATAATGAGCACATACAAATATGTTTGCACACACTTTAAGTGCTTCCTATAGTTACTGTCCTGTACTCACCTGGAGGGCAATGGGAAAGAATTTTCACAGATATGTCTATGACAGTCTTCATTTCCATAGGCTAATATTACACTTCTGTCAGTGGTTCTCCTTAGTTCTTTTGGAAATAGAGCCAGTAATGGTTTCATCCTTTCAGATGTGTTTAAAAACGGTGACAAATATTCTGGCACCACTCACATCTACTTTGTTATTTTTAGTTTTGCCCTGCCCCAAAATGTTTTAGTGGTTGCTGGCCTCTTAGGAATCTACAAACTTTTCAAGCTATGCAACTGTTGGAACTCCTGTCAAAGAAGATACTGGCTGCAGAGCCTCTAGGAATTTCCCTTTTCTGTGAGGAATAGCCAAGAATTGTGATAAGCCTATATTCGCTGCTATTTCCAACATTCTAGGCACGCACTAGTGTAATGTGTTTTCTTCTGCTGCTCTTTTATACCAGGCAGACGGCTGCATGTTGAACTAACCGAATCATTTTATTTGCACGGTGCTAATGTAACCTCGTGCCATTTGTTTCTTGGAGCGCTCCTCTTCCCTTCTCCAGCTTCACTCTACCGTCTTTGATAGACCCGCCGAACAGGAGACAACATTTATGGTGACGAGCCTGGAAGTAGGGCTTGTCCCACCCGCTGCTGCCACGGGAACAGCTCTACCCACTTTCTTTCGTTCCTCTACCTGGCTGCTGATATTAATCGACTGAGCCGATGACGTTCTTTTCCCTCTTTCACATTTAATTCAAAATGACCAACCGGTCAAAAAAGTTCCAGGAGGGGCACGCACAAATGGAACGATAACGGTTCCTCGTGCGTTTGCTAAAGAGAAGGAACACAACTTGGTTTGTGTTGCTGCAGCCTAGGAAGGCGAATGATGGCCAGAATGGGGACAAATCAGCAGCCGCAATGGTTTAGCGCAAGTAGAGCAGGGCAATGGCCGTGGAAATAATATTTCACAGATGTAGCTTTTAAAGTTTCATAAAAGATGAGTATGACAGGATTGCTCACCTGAATTCTAATATTCAAGTAAAGCTTATAAACACATTTTATAAGTAGAAAACTCTTGGACATCTGTTACAGATCGCCTATTGGACAAGTGGACTTAGAGCTACAGATGAACGTGTTTAAGTTTTATTTCTCTTATGCCTTTACCACTCCCACTATCCCTATATCATTATCCTTCTTGTGCCCTACCGCCGCCCAAAGAGCATTTCTAATAAAGATTTCATTGAATATAATAGTGCCATACACACAAAAGCCCCAGTGCAGGACAAATTGTCCAGTGTTGACATTTAATTTGGTGAAAAATTAAAACAATTGTGCCTGAACTGAAACGTATACTGTTACAAAATTATTTCAGTGTCACTGACGAGGTCTGACAACAGGTCTTAGGAGATCCTGAAGGTCTGTGTAACAGCACAAGGAACTGAAAAGATTGTTATTAAATACAGGTCTACTTGAAATTTTGTATTTCATCAGTTTAATTTTTTTTATTTTTTTTTTTTATTTTTTTGCTATTGGTTTCTCTGGCTGTGAAAAAACAGTGCGAAAAATGACGTTTTAAATATCTAGTTGGAACTATCAGAGTTGTGCTGGGCCTCATGTTGCACTACACAGACTGTTGAAAACACAGGAGTTGTGTTGATTTGCATTGATTCTAGCCTAATACTGGAAAATACTAAGCAGCAGACTGAAGCATAAGCAGTTGCCTATGTTTACATTCACTTTGTGCTAAGAGAATATACTGCCAACCAGTAATACCTGCCTGGAATTTAAAGTATGCCGTTTTCAAAAGCTTAAAGCAATAATAACTCTTCTTTTCTTTAGACCTTTACTCTGACAACCGTCATTCTCCACACCAGCCAGAAATCCCCTGCCTTCCTCTGTCATAATACTGATCTTACTTATGGGGGTTTTTTTTCGGTCTGGCAAGTCGCTCTGTGGACCACCAGACTGGTTCTTTGCTTCTTATGAAATTCTCTAAAAAGTTCTGAGTCAATTTGACGTAAAAAAAATTTTTTTTTTTAAATTAGTATACCTGCTTCCATACTGATCAGAGAGCGAGCATAGACGGGCAAGTGCCTGCTGAACAATGGTATAGATGATTTTTTTATTTTATCTACATGGAAGATTAAGCAAAAAATTCTCAGAGAGTATGCTAAGAAAGCATAACAGAACAGTTAGTGGGCTCTTGCTCCCAGAATGTATTACTCACATGAACAATACTGGACCAAGCGCTTCCTTTCATCCACTTCTCAATTCTTTTATTGCAAGTGGAGGAAAAAACCCCACCTTTTTTGCTCTTGGCAGCAGTGTCTTAGATTGGGATTCCTATGGATTAGCAGGACAGTATTATTCAAACTCACTAAAATTCTTCAGAATGTTACCTTTTGAATACACAAGACTGATCATGGGCCACAATGATCTGCGTAACAAAAACATTTGCATTTTGACCATCAATTAAGTGTACAAAGGTGAAAGTTTAAAAACAATACTAAATTTCTCATTGAGATTTTCCCGATTTTTCTCTCAGCTGAGAGCGAATGGTGCAATGGAGTTGCATGAAATGCTTACATTTCTTGCCACTTCTTATCTCATCCCATTTCTTCAAGGGTAGGTGGAACAATCGCCTTGCCACGCTCCTGCCAAAGACGTGTCTCTCAGCGGGGCTGGAGGGGACTACGTAAAGCTGCTGAATGAAATTAAGACAGATGTATTGAACAGGACAATTGCTGTTGTTTTTCCTGATATTTTGTTTGCGTATTTCAATACCAAACTGTTGACATCACTAACTATACATTTAAGGAGGAAAGTCAATAAAGAAAATACAAAGAGATCATAGGTTTTACATAAAAGTGCTCTCAGGTTTGCTAATACATTTTTTTTTTCTTTTTTTTCCTTTTTCAGTTAAAAACAAACAAAAAAAAAAAAGAGAAAAACCCAACAACAAACCCCCCCCAAACACTCAGTCTTTCCCCCCCCCCAAAAAAACCCCAAACCCACCCCAACACCTCACTCCAACTTCCAACACCTCAATCCAACTTTGACCAGGCCACTTTGTTCATTCAGCTGGTTTTTAGTTCAGAATTATTAACGGCTAGAATGTCGTTACCGTAGGAAAGCTTTAGGTAATCTGTCATAAATGTCATCTACATATTTCAGTAATTGGAGCTATTCCCAAACCAAACAATAGGACTAAACGCAGAAGCAGAACTAACTAGTCAAATCGGAAAAATGCTAACTGTATTCCTCCTGCAGGCACTGGAAAAAGCAACGAAGCTCGATCTGGCGTATCCTTATCTACCCAGAGCCGGTAACAAACGCCTCGTGTCGGAGAAATGGATTCCGTCTAGCAACCAGCAGTCTGGGGATTTCCTGAGTTAGAAGTTGTGTCACAATCAATAACTGAAACGGAAATGATATAGTTTTATATTAAACTTGTTTGTATTTTCCATCTTCTAGCCACCTTGGGTGTGAGCGTCACAATTTGGCTAATGCACCGTGAGAAATACCGCCTTCTGTTTATTTTAAAACCACCGCCTGCTGGATTGCTCTGCATCCCTTTTTCTTGTATTGCATGACAGAATGAATGACAGTTCCAGGTACATCTTCCCCACAAGATTCAGGACTTCGTGAATAACTACGATGCTCTTCCAGTCTTTAAGAGAAGACCACTCAAAAGTTCATGTTTACTTAGCCTCTCCTCATCCAGAAATTGTTCCATATTCTAATTAAGTTTTTAAAAAGTGTATTAATAAAAAAAATGAAAAACGTTTCTTTTCAGGACACATATCCCCTTGTTATATTGCTAATTTGTACATACATTATTAATTACTGTTTATTCGATAGCACAAGAGAACTAGTACATGCTAGTGATACTATTTTGCATAGTACAAGTCCATACTATAAGAACTTTCATTTGCTTTGTTTACTGTGAGTTTAGTAGTGAGGTTTTCAGAGCAATCACAACTGCACTCAGTGAAAACAGTAAGAATTAGATTTATTTATAGATTTTAAAGATGAAAGAGCCCACCATGATCATCTACGTAGCAGCTCGTGTAATAGAGGTTAAAGAACTTCCGTGAATTTATGCTTTTACGAAGATAGAATCATAGAATCACAGAATGGTTAGAGCTGGAAGGGACCTTAAAGATCATCCAGTTCCAACCCCCCTGCCATGGGCAGGGACACCTTCCATTAGACCAGGTTGCTCAGAGCCCCATTTAGAAATGAACCTAGACTTAATTTAAAAGCTATAATTGTAAAGTATCCATCATAGGCCTGATGCACTATTCCAGTTGTTAATCAGTATCACTCAAACTTCTGTATTTTATTTCTAGTCTGGATTTGATACTGTCCAGTCCATGAGGCAACTACTTGGATTCCTCCCCCATTCATAACTCTCTACTTACACACATCACTAAAACACATATTAAGAGACAGAACATGATAAAAGAGGGAAAAAACCACCACAAGGCTTTTAAGGACAAGTGTGCTATAAATCTCTTTTTGATATTTAAATAAAATAGCAATTCACGAAAGCTTAGTAAATTATCTAAGCATGTGCAAACACAGTGTATTTCAAAAGAAATGTTATTTATTACGGACATGAAAATGTACGTTGTCTTATGGTGTGACTTTCCTGGGTTTGTTATGCCCGTTTTTATGAATTAGGTTCTATCATTCCGTAGAAAGCTCTTTAGTAGAAATGACCTCTTCATCTACCCACAGCGATGCTGTAAGCTGGGGTAGCGGCAAGGCCACCAGAAGCCTTTTCTGTCAAACCGTTGAAGCAACGTGTTCCAGACCTGAACTGGAGAGAATGCCTTCAAGATCCAGCCCACACCAAACCTACAATTCTCTCTCTTTGTAACTGCTTCCCAGCACACTTGCCTGACCTGGTTCAGCATTTGAACTGGTGTGCATATAGCGTTTGCTTGGCTTTTTTGGCCAATCCTTCCATGCGGATGAAACCCTACTATCTATCTTTCTGATAACTATACGCTGACCGTGTCGAGCACAGATACACGGTATAACTGGAGGCACATATGCCACGCATAAATGTCATTAAAGTTGCTGTGCAGATAGAGCCCTGGGAGCCCTCAGTTTATTGCCCACTGGAAAGGGACTCCTCGGTCGACAGGAGTTACTGTTTTATTAAGCTCTTACCTTGCCTTGCGTCACTACGTCTATTGCTTGTTGTGAATCATGGTTGCACATATCTTTTTTGATGCAGGCACTTTTTTTTTTTCCTAGGATCTAGGAAAGCACCAATTCTCCAGAATTAATACAGCAGCTACACATATAGATGACATTTAACCATTTTTACATCAATTCAGACACAACTCTGGAAACCTTCTTAGAAAACCCCCTTGCAACACTAAAATCACTCATGGTATTCAGCAGAACTACTGTATATTTTGTGTCATAGAGCATCAGGTAAAAGGGTAACTAATTTGGCAGGAAATAAGTGTTGCTTAGGAACTAAAAGGTAATGAAGAAAAAAAAAAATGCATTCATCGAATTATACTGCAAAAGTTGGCCAGAATGAAATTCAGTGTAACACTGTGTCATGCAGAAATGTAAAATCTGTAGGCAGCAGCGTGTTCTGAACACTAGGACAATCAAAAATTGCTGGTTAAGTTCAATTAGTAATTAAAAACCATAAAATGTGACCTCTTGGATTCTACAGAGGACAGTAAGTTCCAGCCGAAATGCTGTATAAGAGCATGTTGTGCAAATTAGAGCCTCAAGGCACTATTGCAGTGTAAGTAATAACAACGAGCTTGAATTTTGCAGGTAGGGGGTTTCTATCACTTCCTCTGGGAATTCACGAGCATTCCGAAAAGTTAGCAATAGCTACATATGCTAGACAGGATTTCAGCTGGGCCTGGATAGTTGCCAGAATTTATGAAAACATACCATCCCCTGCTTCCCCAAACTGAAAGCGTAATAAATGAAGAATTTTCTGAGAGCCCTTTACAGTATTCTGCTTTGGTAATATCACGCATACCGCTGCTTGGATTAATCAGCTACAACCCCAGCATCGTCCCAGGCTCATGGAGGAAGCTCCACCGATTCTCTCTTCCAAAACGGCACCAGCCCTCTCTCCAAACTCCTGCCAAGCCTGGTTAATGGCTCGCATCAGGCTGTCTTTTTCAATTACACACGAGCCTTTTGAACCACCTCCACGAGAAACCAAACACTGCGGGGAAAGAGGAAACTTAAATCCCATTTCAGGAAGATCACCGAAAGCAAGCTTTCCTTTCCTGTAAAAACAAACTTGAGATTCATCAGCATGGTCTGCTATCTTGCCCTCTGACCTCAGCACGGATCCGTTCTTATCTGTTCTCATTAGTTGCTCATTCCTTCGTCCGCTTCCCAAGCGAGCGGCATCGTACGAGACTCATTTATGCACTGCCCAGCTCCTGCGAGAAGACTTCAGACAGACACAGTCCTGCAATAAAATCAAGTTGCTGTCCCCGGGTGGGTTAGCATTTCCTCCACCACAGATAGGGAGTAATTGAAATGAAAACCTTGCGTCTCCTTGCTTTCCCATTTGGGATGAATGACCCATGCAGATGCTTCATTGCCAGCTCTCTGACGGTAGCATTAAGCTTAGCTCCACCAGGGACAAATCACGTTGTGCACTGAACAGTAATACTTTTATGCTACCTAATGAGTTTTGCGGTGTTGCATGCTACGTAGGGAAGCAAACGCCTATCCCTGTGCAGAAAAAGCCATGGGCAGAGCCTTCAAAGCATTCATTGTTAAAAGTCTGCATGTGTTTCTACAGAGCAGNGAGTGTCAGCAGTTTCGGTATCAACCTGCAAAAGTCTTGAGTTTTTTGATCTACAAGTTCAGTTTCTTCCCTGGGAACAGAGATTAACTGTACATATTTGGTAAACTCTGTTTTTAAATCTTAAATAATTTGCAGCTGCTGGTAGGATAATGTTTGTGTGCATGTACGTGTATGTACACACACACTCTCTATGTATACAGAACCACAGAAACACCCAGCTTGGAAGAGACCTTTAAGATCCTCGAGTCCAGCCATGAACCTCACACTGCCAAACCCACCACCAAACCACGTCCCTCAGCACCACGNCGTGTTCTGAACACTAGGACAATCAAAAATTGCTGGTTAAGTTCAATTAGTAATTAAAAACCATAAAATGTGACCTCTTGGATTCTACAGAGGACAGTAAGTTCCAGCCGAAATGCTGTATAAGAGCATGTTGTGCAAATTAGAGCCTCAAGGCACTATTGCAGTGTAAGTAATAACAACGAGCTTGAATTTTGCAGGTAGGGGGTTTCTATCACTTCCTCTGGGAATTCACGAGCATTCCGAAAAGTTAGCAATAGCTACATATGCTAGACAGGATTTCAGCTGGGCCTGGATAGTTGCCAGAATTTATGAAAACATACCATCCCCTGCTTCCCCAAACTGAAAGCGTAATAAATGAAGAATTTTCTGAGAGCCCTTTACAGTGTTCTGCTTTGGTAATATCGCGCATACCGCTGCTTGGATTAATCAGCTACAACCCCAGCATCGTCCCAGGCTCATGGAGGAAGCTTTACCGATTCTCTCTTCCAAAACGGCACCAGCCCTCTCTCCAAACTCCTGCCAAGCCTGGTTAATGGCTCGCATCAGGCTGTCTTTTTCAATTACACACGAGCCTTTTGAACCACCTCCACGAGAAACCAAACACTGCGGGGAAAGAGGAAACTTAAATCCCATTTCAGGAAGATCACCGAAAGCAAGCTTTCCTTTCCTGTAAAAACAAACTTGAGATTCATCAGCATGGTCTGCTATCTTGCCCTCTGACCTCAGCACGGATCCGTTCTTATCTGTTCTCATTAGTTGCTCATTCCTTCGTCCGCTTCCCAAGCGAGCGGCATCGTACGAGACTCATTTATGCACTGCCCAGCTCCTGCGAGAAGACTTCAGACAGACACAGTCCTGCAATAAAATCAAGTTGCTGTCCCCGGGTGGGTTAGCATTTCCTCCACCACAGATAGGGAGTAATTGAAATGAAAACCTTGCGTCTCCTTGCTTTCCCATTTGGGATGAATGACCCATGCAGATGCTTCATTGCCAGCTCTCTGACGGTAGCATTAAGCTTAGCTCCACCAGGGACAAATCACGTTGTGCACTGAACAGTAATACTTTTATGCTACCTAATGAGTTTTGCGGTGTTGCATGCTACGTAGGGAAGCAAACGCCTATCCCTGTGCAGAAAAAGCCATGGGCAGAGCCTTCAAAGCATTCATTGTTAAAAGTCTGCATGTGTTTCTACAGAGCAGCCGTTTCCTTTTCTTCAAGCAGCACTCACAAGATAGAACAGGCGTCTCCTATTTCTTTGCAGTTTCCTTAGCGTTGGCAATAAATACCTGAGCGTGCGCCGCAGGCTGCGGAGGAGTTGAAATTTTGTGCAAATACCCTTGTGCGAGCAGATGTCGGCACGCTGACAACTTCAGGTAGCTTCCCAAACACAGTCTCGGAAAAAATCATTTACTTTGCAATGTGCAACTGAAGACGCGCTATTGCACAGTGCCTACAAATAACAAGGAACGTATTTTAACTAAGGAGTCGTTGGGATTAGTCTAGTCCAGAAAAAGCCTGAAGTGAAATCCATTGAAGCCTGCAGAAACGGTCCTCTCTCTAGTAAGCTATGGATGAAGCCCTTGGAATGACACAAGCCACTGTAGCGTCACAATTCTGCAGTTGTTAGAATAATTGCCACGGCTTAGAGGGAATTTTACGACTTTTGTTTTCTCCGTTCCCCAGTGACAGGCCTTGTAAATGGTGTGAAATAGCAACTATCACTACATGCAACAGAGGAAAAAGCCAAGGAAAAAGCCCCGAGACACTGCCATCTCCTCAACTGAGTGTCAGCAGTTTCGGTATCAACCTGCAAAAGTCTTGAGTTTTTTGATCTACAAGTTCAGTTTCTTCCCTGGGAACAGAGATTAACTGTACATATTTGGTAAACTCTGTTTTTAAATCTTAAATAATTTGCAGCTGCTGGTAGGATAATGTTTGTGTGCATGTACGTGTATGTACACACACACTCTCTATGTATACAGAACCACAGAAACACCCAGCTTGGAAGAGACCTTTAAGATCCTCGAGTCCAGCCATGAACCTCACACTGCCAAACCCACCACCAAACCACGTCCCTCAGCACCACGTCTACCCGTCCTTTAAACACCTCCAAGGATGATGATTCCACCACTTCGCTGGGCAGCCTGTTCCAATGCCTGATGACCCTTTCGGTGAAGAAATTTTTCCTAATATCCAACCTAAACCTCCCCCGGCACAACTTGAGGCCATTTCCTCTTGTGCTATCACTTGTTACTTGGGAGAAGAGACCAACCCCCACCTCTCTACACCCTCCTTTCAGGTAGTTGTAGAGAGCAACAAGGTCTCCCCTCAGCCTCCTTTTCTCATGTTTTTTTATATAGGTATATAACATATGGGTAAAAAAATAGTTGTTTCTGTTGATTTTTGATACTCTTTATTCCACAGGTTCTGTTGTCATCCACACTATAACTCCTGCTACCATAAAACCTCAGAAATTTGGACATAGTCATAGCACATATGGTCTAAACTTCCACTACTACAATTGTCATAAATTAAAAACATAAATTGTATTTTGTGCAATAAAAGTGTGTGAAATGTAAGAATTGAGAAGGAATGTCGAAGCCTCTTTCTCCTGACATGTAAAAATGTGTACTTATAAGTCCATTAAAGCTGTATCCCTCTTTTGGAGATACTAAGATACAAGCTCTCTTTCTATCACTACTGAAGATTCCTTCTAATATTGTCTCTAAGGTAAACAATTAAAAATGCATTCATGAACATTTATAATATTGCCAAAGCTCTATGCCTTCAGATCGTGGGTCAGGCATCTAATTTTCATGGGATTTTAAAAAAAATATATTTGTTTAATACATTTTGGATCCTGTACATCTTCTGAATTTTGAGTTTTTAATGCACTGTATTTTCAACTTTATATTTTTTAAGAAAAAAAAGCTAGAACCCTCCTCCCCCCCTCCTATTTTTTATCATTAATAACCTCAAGCCACGTTTCTTTCTTCTCTCACACTCGGGTTTGAGTCCATAAGTAAGTTTTCAGATGGTGATAGAATTGTAAGAGCCAGTAGCCCAGCGTTTAGCTGTATTTCACCTTCTGTTTCCATTCCTCTCTGTGGAGTTTTGTTAATAGAAATACTTATCAGAGGCAAAATCCAAATATGATAGCCAGCATTAATGATAAAAAATAGACACATATTTTACACAGAAGCAAAATAGTAGGTTTAGAACAATCAAGGAAGAAGTAGAAGAAATGCTGTGTAATTCGCTAGGTGACCCGTGACTGAGCGAAACAAAGTAAACCATCAACATTGATTCATTGAATGCATACTTGCCCCAGAATGTATTTTGATTGTGCTAGCAGAATGCATAGATTAAAATCGGTTCTTAAAATTATTATTTGGATGCTCAAGCTCATCTGTAAAAATCACGGTCTATACATAGGCAAACCACACAAGTTGCCTCCTGAAAAGCAAAGAGGCCTGTGTTTGCTTAATATACAAACTGCCACTGATTAAAGATTGACTTGGCAACTGTATAAACGTGGCTTGAAAAGGCAATTGCCTGTTCTGTCAGAAACCTGGAGCCAAAACCTAGGAGGTCTCTTCCAGAATGGCCTTTGCTTGCAACCAAACTCCTTTTCCTCTCTTTCCTAGTTTTAACCATTCCTATGAAGACATTCATTTCGATGGCTTGGTTTACAGTGACCCAGACCAATCTCTTGGTGAAAGCAGACCTCTCACAATTACTAACAATAAATATCAAATCCTTGGTTCTGTTCTTGGCTGGCTCATTCCAAACAAATATCCCATGGTTGCAGGCCCTAATCCCATGGATACAGCAACTTGGATACGCTCGGTGGCATGAAACAGGAAACTTGGTTACTTTCCATGTTTTATGACTAATACTGTGGACATATTAACTCTCAAGTGGAAGGTATTGTGCTGATCAGCCTTTGATCTGGAGCCTTGATCCAAGTCTACCGTTTCCAATATACAGCTTAATACCAGAAAAAGACTCCCTTGGGTAAAATTTTGGGGGTAAAAAGATTTAAGTGTGCAAGGTTGGATCTAACTCATATTAGTAAGTAATATACTGTCAGTGGAGGCTCTTATATCACTTAACATATAGTTGCTGAAGCTTTGCATGTGTAACTCCTATGATTTCCAAACTACAGGACTTTCTCTTCACCTGTTGGTTGCCAATGGTTTCCACAGACTCTTGAACCGCAGAATTCCAATATATCACACACAGAGAGCTCTCTGCTTGGGGATACACCAGAAAATTCAATCTGAGTTAGCTGCAGCTGGAAATGTTAAAACCGATTAAACTCCCCATGAGGTTGCTTGTAGTCAAAGTTAAAATGACCTTAATTTGATTTCGATTGCTCCAAGATTGTTTAGATGCATACCGACATCCAAAAACTGCCAAGACACCCTAGCGTAACTCACTTGTAATTAACTGTGCTATAGAGCCCGTCTCTGCTTTTTCTCCTAACGTAGTCAGTTAACATCAATCCAATAGATTGTACTGACTTGGCAAGTTGCACTAATTTAGCAAGAAAACAAGTATAGGTAGGGTTTTCTTGTTTGTTTGTTTGTTTTGTTTTTTTTTTTAAATTAGAAGTGATGGGACCCCAAACATTTTTCTGCCACAAATTCTCTTTGAGTCATTTCTATACCTTGTAAAGAGCCATTAGTCACCAGTTAGGCTCCTGGAACCTTGTAATTTACCTAAAACAATTAAGAAACGCAAATCCATGAGAGCTATGATACAGAAAGCTGTGTGCTTGGGACACGGAGCGCCTGCTTTGACAACGGTTTTGGGTTGGAAGGGACTTTTGGAGGTTTTGTCTGACAATAGCATACAACTGAGATTCTACAACATTTTCTCACACATTGTTTATCTGGGTCACAGCCAGTCACACCGTATGAATAGTTCTGTCCCAGTGCACAGAAAACGCAGAGAGAATGCCTATTTTTGGGGGACACCCCCAGACCCAATTTATCGTCGGCTCTAGAATAGCATAATCCAGAAAGATGACTTTCCCAGCGGAATTTTGCTGAGACTGAGGTTATTCCACTGACTTTCACAAACTCAGGGTAGCCTCGCAGATCCAGATTATTTTGCATTTTGGAAAACCCAGCGAGGTCATTACCACAGATTTAAGAAAACCAAATATGTTTTATATTTATGATCTTTTTTCCACATTTTGCATTTGAAGTGTTATTATTTAATGATTTTTTTGCCAGCTGTTCGCCTGTAAGAAGGGTGAACTATAAAACCAGTTTCAAACTGTAGATGGTTTTGTAATCATACGAAGTTAAGGGCAGCAGCTAAGGGACAGTAGCACTCAATAAAATTTAACTAGTTAAAGTAAAACTGGCACCAGTATTTTCTCTATTAATATGATTATCCCTTTGGAAATTACTGCATGACACATTGTGCTTCAAGCAATCTATCTCCTTTTTTATTATTGCACTGATCGTAGTGATTTGCTTAAGGACATATTTATTTGTTTTAGAAATTCTTCAGGAAGAAAAATGTAACTGAGCACTGATGCAAACGTACCGAGCTGATTTTAGTATATGTACGAATATTGCCGTTTCTATGGTAATCAAGCACCAGTTTCTGGAGAGGAGAGCCAAATTCACAGAGGCAAAACACAAGCACAAACACACACACTTGCTGAATGCTTTTGGAATCAATTCAGGACAATTTATCTTCCAACAATAAATTTCCTACCCATGTAACATTCACTGAACAGTGCGAGCACTATGTACAACACTTTACAGGCTGAACTACACCCTGGGAAGTTTTTTATGCCAGGATAGAAGAAAGTCAGCCAAAAGGTAAAACTGGGGGGGGAAAAACTCCACCCACATTCCTGCTTTTAAGCATCGATAGTCCTCTTTCTAGAGAGGGGAAAATAAAACGAGCACGCACATAAATAACTGCTTTTCAGTAACAAATAAGCAATTTGAAGTGAAAAAACAAGGAAGTCCACTTAAGCAAGGTCCAAGAGAAACCTGCTCGCAGAAGAACACAGCTCACGACAGTCACGGAGTTTCTGATGCTCTCTCTAGAGTGACAAAAACTGTATGATAAGTACAATTATATACAAGAGCTGTGATTTTGCTAAGATGTTTTTTGACTGCACCGCGCAATGTCAAATGGTGGGGTTGCACTAGAGAGGGTTCTTCTAGCGCACCCCGTGGAAGTTTTAAGAAAATAACTAGTTTTTCCTTACACTAGGAGTGGGAGAAAAGCTCCACAAGAGGATACGAAAACAGGTAAGTTCAAAGCCGGCTCCTTACTGAACTTAAGCATTTTGATTTCTGGCTTTGCATTTCTCAAGCAGCAGCAGTGGTTTATGTCTGTACCGTGCATTATGTGGTTTATGATTGAGACACGTCGCAGATCTATTACCTAGTATGACGAACTAATTATCTGGGAATTACCGCGGTGAGTAATGGGAGCAGAATTTGCTTTATTGCCTCAGCATATTTGAGCTGGCAAATGTATTATGATTGTGTCTAATTCTGTGAAGACAAACAACTTTATAGTCATCATTAACACAGGTTGTAAACACTATGCATGCAATCCAGTAGAAATTCTTACAGTCATGGAAAAAAAAAAAATTACAGCTTATATGGATTATAATATACAAATGCAACCTCTTCAGTGCACCATCTACAAAGAGGGAAGCAGAAAACACATTTCGGTTTTGCAGAATCGTAGCAGTTTCATGTCATTCAGTACCTATGGAACCCACGGGTAAGTCTGTCGGCGTAATAAGGATTTTCACAACGTCCGAGTGGTGCCTCGAGGCGTTTGGAAACACCTTCTCCCTGCTGGCTCCAAACAGCACCTGGGAGCGTAATGAAATGGAATCGGCGTTCTGCACGATCTCCTTCACCATACACTGACTGCGACCCCGATGCTGCAAATGCTTACCTACGCGCTCAAAAGTTCTACCATAAACAGTCCCGCTGCTCGTGTGAGGCAAGTACAACCTGCCCGCAATTTTTTGGCAGAAGTGGAAAACATGCCTCTTTAGGGCTACCACCTAATTGCCGACGGGTTAGAAATGGGTCGGGTCCTTCAACATTTCGCAATACAGAAGAATAGGAGGTAACAACGAGCTGCAGAATCTATATTCGAATCACAAAAATTAATACCAGCCACAGTGCCCTCAACTAAGCAAAAAAGATCTCTGAGAAAAAGGTTTAATAAAAAGGAAAGCAGGTAAAAGGAGAAAAAATCCAACTTGTACTGCCTAATTACAACAGATTGGGTCATGCTCTCCTCAGCTTCTTTATGGATGCAAAGTAAATGCAGAAGTAAATACTGGATCATCATTGGCCTTATTCTTAATTCGCTTTTCTGGCAGACCCAAATCGTTTCAGCATGATCTCTTTGTGCTTTTCCAAACACAGTCAATGGGCTTGGAGACCACGTTTGGCAAAAGTGAGAAAGAAAGGAATGTAAAAAAAGCGCGAAGGGAGCGGTTTGGTTTATGAAGTAGTCATGTTCCTCCCCCTTTCTTTTCTCCTTTTACGGTTTCTCCAGCCCATGCTACTGAAAGAAAAGGCCGCGGCTGAAAAATGGGGCTGGGGTTTAGGGGTTCGCTTCTGACCTGTGATACAGATTTCTTGTATGAAGGTGAGCCATTAGATATTACACCAGTACAAGCTGGTAAGTGTCACCGTGAATAAGTTTGTTCACACAGATACTGTTAAACCCCCCCTCCAAACATGGGGAAGAAATCTTAGGTATTTCCCAGTTTGAAAATGTTTTAAGAACGAAATAACATTTGGAAGTAATTAGTAGCATCATGTAAGAAGAAGGAGCAAGTTTGGCACAGGTTCTGATGCTCAGGCGCGCTACAAGGCAAACAGGTATGCAAACCAAAAGCAAGGAAAAAAAATACGGCAGAGCTTCTCTAGGAAGAAGTTATATTCATGGACTGAAAGAATAACTCGGAAACCAGGCAAAATTTGTGGAAAATATGTGCCTACTAAGAGAAAAGAGCCATGAGAATGTTCAGATGCTAAGGAAGTATTATGGCAAAGATAAAAAAAACAGGCTTAATGACTACATAAGGAGAAAAAACAGATCAATTATAAAGGAAAGGAAGTTTTGAGTTGATACAGTTCAATTTCTAGAAACAATGAGAGCTTTTTAGTTTGCCAAATGAATTAGTAAATGACTATAGAATTGCAGAGTTTTCCAGGCCCCAAGAGAAAAATTAGTGGTGCTGGCTGGTACTGCCATTTGTTAAAAACTGTTTGGGGATTCTGCTAGAGACACAAGTAATCACTTTCCATTTTCAAGGGTAAGCACAAGAAATAGAATAGACTGAATTCATAGATGCCAAGCATTACCTCCACTGCGTCACACTTTTAATGTATGTTTAATACGCTGTGTGAGACCCAGCGGGTTATGACGAGCCTTACAAACTTGCAATTTTGTCATGGGTGGGCTACAGCATGGGGATCACTGACCTAGAGGAGATTTTTCAAAGATGGATCATTTCTTTTTTTTTATTAGAGTTGCCATAGTACTGTGGAACAACCACGGAGTCACGGCATCATTCTGAATCTACAAGGTACTTCCCGAGCAGTGTTTTCAGAACCCTCTCTTCCATTTGGGAAAAGGGGTTTTGGGCACCTAGGACCCAATTGCACTTTGCTTTTAACAAACTTAATAGTGATCAGACCTTTTTCTGGTGGGGGAGGAAGAAAAAAAAAAAAAAAAAAAGCCAAGGGGGTTCTCCCAGGGGGANTGGAGATCGAATTTGCAGAGATGCAGCTGGGTCAGGGAGGAAAAAAAAAAAAAAAAAAAAAAGACCAGGTGGTTCTGCCAGTGGTATTCTGTACGTTTAAAGCTACAAATGGGCTCAAATTAAAATTTCAAAGCACGCATAAGGAAAAGAGACCGAGGCAACTGCTGGAAAGAGAGTCTCAGTTAGAACAGGAACGACGAGCTCTCCAGAAACAAGCAACTGGAAGGTTCGTTGGGCACCATCCAGAAACAGCAAATTCTCCTTTCAACTGCAGTAACTCCCATGCAGTTTGTGGGGTTAGCCCTCCTGACGTAATTTCTTCCCATAGACTTCAAATTTCCTTCTTACTCACCTCACTGTGCGCAGGCCCTCCTACGTAACGACTCCATCACCAAGCTGTCAAATACCCACCCTCTGCCTCTGGGTGACATTAGCAACCCATATTTCTCAGTAGGAGATAAATCACAGATCTCCCCTTGCTCCCAAGAGCTCCGTGCATCCTGGGGTACCGATTCTCAGTTTCACACTTCCCTGAAAGTAAGGCTGAATAAAGAAAAGGGACTTCTTTTTTTCTGGCAATTAACCTTGTGAGCAGAAAACCACCAGAACTGAGTCTTTGATCATTTTTCTCTTTACAGCAGTCACTTAGTATCAGCACATTTAATTTCCCCATAAACAACGAGGAAGCTTGGGCCTGTACCTTCCGATAAATTACGAGATTAAAATTTGGGAGGGAAACAAACTATTAAATATATGCCACTCACAATGTACAGCAACAAATGCCACGTCTATTCTGTTATGCAAAACCTGATTAGGCTGAACACGCGAAGGGTCTTACTCACTTTGCAAAGCAGCATTTGAGGAGTTCCTCCCTGGATTTCTTGCATTCAGACTGCCTGGTAAATGTGGGCGAGACAGCGCAGGAGTGAGACCACGTATGCAGACATTGTATTACTACACTGCTTTAACATGATCTGCAATTAAGGTGATTTGCAATTGCTAAGGAAACATGGTGGTATTTTTTTTACCAGGACTGAGAAGAGAGTTGACAGCAAAAAGAGAACCCAAAGGGCTGATGTAGTTGCTTATCCAAATTGATACAGTGCTTTAGAGGAATCTTTTGTGCAACAAATGACAAGAAGTTTTGAATATTTTTTACTCTGTGAGGAGAAAAAGAACGAATGTAGAAATCCTACTTAAAAAATATAATCAGCACTGGAACATTATAATTGAGCACTGGAATGGGCTGCCCAGGGAGGTTGTGGAGTCCCCTTCGCTGGAGATCTTCAAGCCCCGCCTGGATGCAGTCCTGAGTAATGTGCTCTAGGCGTTCCTGTGTCAGCAGGGGAGTCGGACTAGATGATCTCCAGAGGTCCCTTCCAACTCTGAAAATTCTGTGATTTTCCATGATTTCCAAAAGATGCTATTATTTTCAAAAGTAATGAATTAGATTTTCATTGCATCTTTCCTATTCCAAAACAAGGTACAGAAAACTCCATATATCATGAATTCATTTTTTCAATGAAATACCACAAGCATTAAAAAAATGAAGATCAACAACTTCCCCAAATGAGAATACGTAGACGTTAACATGGAGGGGGAAGGTATAAAAAAAGAAAAGATAAGGAAGCTTTAAGCTCAAGTATTCTTATCTAGCTCTGCAGCTCCCAGACCTTATTTAAGTTGAGGTTGCTGAGACGCCTATGATTCCTTTGCAAAGCAGACAGACTCAGGCTCACAGAAAGGACATGGAGAACATGATTGGCTTTGTGGCGGGGGTGAGAGACCTCTTCCTCCTCCTGTGCTTACTTTCCTTTTGTCACTTACCTTTAAATGACACAGTGGCTTGAGTCCTCATGCAGAGGAGGGAACGCAATCCAGGTAGCCCATGTCTTGTTCCAGCCCTATAGCTCCTGGATCTTGTTCGAATAAATACATCTCTTCTTCCAGGGACATTTGAAAAGAAAGCATTTCAGCTGCCATACTATAAGAAAAGCCATTAGCCCTAACCTCCTGGATTTCTTCACAGCATTACCGTGACAACCTATTCCAAGAGCCCCCAACAGAAGAAGGACATGGACCTGTTGGAGCAGGTCCAGAGGAGACCAAGAGAATGATCAGAGGCATGGAGCCCCTCTGCTGTGAGGACAGGCTGAGGAGTTGGGGGTGTTCAGCCCAGAGAAGAGAAGGCTCCGGGGAGACCTTAGAGCCCCTTCCAGTCCCTAAAGGGGCCACAGGAAAGCTGGGGAGGGACTCTTCATCAGGGAGTGGAGCCATAGGATGAGGGGTAATGGCTTCAAACTGGAAGAGGGGAGATTTAGATGAGACATTAGGAAGAAATTCTTGACTGTGAGGGTGGCGAGGCACTGAAACAGGCTGCCCAGTGGAGCTGTGGCTGCCCCATCCCTGGAGGTGTTCAAGGCCAGGTTGGACGGGGCTTTGAGCAACCTGGTCTAGTGGGAGGTGTCCCTGCCCAGGGCAGGAGGGTTGGAACTAGATTATCTTTAAGGTTCCTTCCAACCTAAACCATCCTGTGATTCTGTGAAGACTACCACAACAGAAGTACATATGTCCTTTTTTCCACCAGTCCTTTGCAATCTAAGTAGCAAATATCCTGACATTTCTTTCACTTTACAGAAGAACCTTTTACTACCTTCCCAAACGCTGGTGTAATCCTTTTTTTAAAATGATCACTATGGATGTGGAGAGATAATTCCCTTCTTACTGCCCTGTTCTGCTTCAAAATACCTAAATTTGAAAATATGATTTATTAACAGACTGAAGCTCCCCACAGCTAGAATGGCATAAACCTGGTACAACAGAACTACTGTCTCTCCTTACTGCCTTTCATACCACAGGCCAGTAGCCCGCTGCACTTTTATAAGCCCACAACCCCTGGCTATTGCAGCATCCTGTGAAGACTGTTTCCATCAACAGGAATTCTGCTGGGATCTGATACTGCTCTAAATTTTGCTGAGGTCCAAACTAGCTTCACTTGCAGGAGTTATGGTATTAGACGATATTCTCCAACATCGCCTGCCCAGAAGTCTAAACTGCACACATTTGTGGGTTTCGTTTGTGAGTTACCTTCGATCACATGAAGTTGAAAACCTTGAATCATTTCATCTCCGCTTACAACCGCCCTGCCCCAACCTAAAATCTTTGGGGAAAAAACAATGTTTTGTCATCATTCTGGTATCTCCCAACAAGAAGCAATGGAAATGAAGCAGTAAATTCAAAGTATTCAGCTACAAGCCTTGGCACATCTTAAGATAAAATAGAGAATGGTGTTTTTCTTGTGGGATGGTTTTGTTGTTTTTTTTTTTCAAAGGAACAATGGCAGCTAAGTTCAACGGTAGAACGTGGTATAAAAACTGCCCTGCTGAACTGGCAGGCAGCTTCCAGCACAATCCCGTTTACAGAGCAAACCAGCACGTGTAGCCCCAGGCTGCATTTTCACATCACAAAGGGTTTGGCGACAATCCCCAGCTTTCCTCCTGGTGCTCGTTGGTGACTTCAGGTCCTAGGGCACCTTTCCGCTGACAGTTCGAAAGGCTGTGCTGTGAACTTAGAGAGGTTTTTGCGGAGAGAAAATACAGATCGTAAGTCACATCAGCCCATCTATATCACAAGAAGAGCCTGAGGACAAATGGGATTGTGCTGGCACAAGTCAGGAGTAGCAAGCTACGGCGCCGAGGGCGCGGTGCCATGAAATCCAATTGCCGCCAGGCTCTGGGCGTCGTGAAGCCGGAGCCTCAGCTAATAGAAATCGACGCACGTAAATTCAGCTGTCAGCCACGGAAATTGCTGCCCCTCTTTTCTCAGATAGCACCATAATTTAATGACGCGTTGATGCGTTTTGGGTGGAAGCCCCTCACAGCAGCACTGCTTCTGAATAAGCCATTTCATTTTAAAAAAGGGTATGGGAACAGAGGCCTCTCCCACATTAGAGAAGTATTTTGGAACTGAATCTGCATTCCGCTTATCATTGTTTTCATAGTAGTTGGATTTAAACTCAAAGGAAAAAAAAATTACATCACAAATTATATTCCTAGAACTCATTAAAGGTGATCACAAAATTAGTGGAAAAAAACCTGTTACCAAATGTCCCAGTATTGTGGGATCATTAATTTGTTTTGCCTCTGCTCTGCAGGTTTACGTAAAGGCAAATGGTCTTTGCTTGCTATGTGTAAGATGGGCTCCAGTTGGCAGAGGGAGAACAGTAAACTGTTGCTATAGGATATGTCCATTTTTCTGGTTACAATTTTTGTGTTTTACATCTCAGCAAGCCTCTGGAGCAGATTAACAATTAACGTGAACAAATCAAGATGTAGACTTACAGCTACTTCATTATATGTTTCGTCCTCTAAAATAGAGAAACCACCCCCTTCTCCTCCCTGCATGTATCTTAGAATCTTTATGGTATCAAATGCAGGCCAAACGAACATATGGCAGTTGGATTTTTTCTGGATGAGGTCATTTCGAAGTGAGGGGTTTTTTTCTCCCTCTACAGACATTTACATGCTGTCCTCAGAATTTGGCCATGACATTCCAGATAAAATTATCACTTTCCCAGTCCTTAGTATCTTCTCAATTTTCTTTTTTAAGTCAGCGCTGGGAGGATAGCCATATCACTACAGAATAGCTAACAGATTTCTTGGATTCTAGCCAAAACGCTGTTTTGTAACTCCTTTTTTCTATGTTTTGGATTCATTTCACCCCTTGAGCTGCCAACGTAGCTGGAGTTTCGGGGATGTTTTCAGGAGTTGTTTTTCTAAAATGACTTCTATAGTACAGTTATTCCTAGTTTTGAGAAAATTTGGGCAGCTCTTTTTGGAAAGAAGAATTAAGGTAGTATTGCAGGAATTCGGTTTAAAAATTAAGCGTACTCCTCAACGATACAAAAAGATAGCATCAATGCAGGTTTCTCAGCCACGTATCACGTAAGCCTTGCTTTGGATGGGCTGTCCTCAGATAAGAAGGTAGGTTGGTCTTTGTGACCTACAGCAACTGGTGATGAAATTGCATCACCAGTGATTGTACTGGCTTATGTTTTGTGATGCACCCTAGCTGTACCAAAATGCCAGGCATTACGAACAGGGAACAAAGAACCATAAGAATCCGCCCTAATTACATAGATTGGATTAGAACTAGAACTGGCAAGCAAAAAGAGACTATTCACAAAGATGAAGTTACTCTGATTAAGAAAAGGGTAAAAGGATAGTAGACCGATCCGCTAATAACCTTAAGTAATTTCTTTTTCTCTCACTAGAAGACATCCTCTGTTTTCACATTGCTGTGAATAGTCAAAAAAACCCCAAAACATATAACTCGGTTGTTATTACTCTTAATAGGGGAAAAAAAATCAAATAATTAGCAACAAAAGGCATTATTACTTAAATCCAGCTTATCTTTTTAGCTCGTGAAATCTTCTCCTGAATGGCACATTAGCTCACAGTCATGAGGAAAAGGTGCTCCACCAGGGCAGTTACAGCAAGGGACAGGGACTCCACTCGAAGGGGAGTGTTCGCTGCGAATTTAGAGAAGTCATTTAGCTCTCGCTATCTTATCACTCCCACTTGTGGGGCACTGACCTGCCCCACAGGTGCTGCCAGGCTCACTCCGTGTTCTTTAGAAATACTGAGCTTTTCAGCTGAAAGGCACTACTAAAAATATTTTTGTTTCCATAGTAACAGACTGTGCAATACAATAGTACGGCTCTTCGCAGGATATTGCCAAAAGATCATAGATGAGAAGCTCTTACTTCAACCGCTACAGCTGCAATAAGAGCGAAGGACCCACAAAAGCCATTCCTATTTCTATAGCCACGTCTTGCTCTGGTTTGTACCTTTGTGCCAATCTCTTTATTCTTTCAGTGCAAAACGCCAAAGACAAACTTTCTGCGACCAAAGAATAACAGTAGCGACAGCACCTAATAGAGTACAGAAAAGTCTCATACTTCCCCCGGGTTCATACTAGTTACCAAAATGCTTTCCAATTCATTAATTTTAATGCGACTCCAAGCACCTTGAGAGCCATATCAATATTTAAACTTGAACTATATCAATATATTGAAACTATGGAGAGGCTGCCCTGACTTCAATAACAGTGTCATTATGATTGCTTGGGGTAAAAGATTTCATAAATACGCGCCCACAGATAGGCTTCGAAATTCATAACCAGCCTCGTAAATAACAGTTGAATATTTTGGAACCGCTGAACACTCTGAAGCCCTTAGGGTTGTAGAGTGGGATTTAGTGGGAATTACTAGGAGAAAAGCCATTACTGGAATCAGAGCAATATCATTCGACAGCCTGAATGGATGTTAGACCTAACTTTCAATCCCATTTTTGAAACTCTTTGCATTAAAACTAGAAATAAACTAGGAAATGTATCATCTGGGCTGTCATGAGAGCTCTGCTTGCTCATTATCTCTGTCTAACTTGAATAAACATAGTTTTTGATATATTGTTTCTGAGTGAATAGCCTAGCTGGAAGAGAATTCAAGGAAGCTGGCATCCAGTCCTTTGCTCTAAGTTATCCAATTTTCATCTCTAAAATTGGTCAATGTGCCAAGGCTTCCTATAAAAACAAAGGCAAAATACAACTAAATGAGGACATTTCTTGGGAGTTTATCTTTTTTTAATGATTAAAACAAGAGACCATTTGAATTAAAGTGCATCCACTGTTTATTCTTCGTGTGGAGTGACTACATGCAGAAAGAGATTCAGTTTACATTATTGTTAGTCTGGCTGGAATTGGATAACCGTGGGCCAGTGTGCTTTGTTCAGCTATTCAAGAAAGAACATTCAGCAAAATCTTTCTACAAATACCTAATTGGCATCTCACGCTAATGTAATTAAATCAGCTTCAAACACTCATTTAGTTGCCAAAGTATTTGAAGTACAGTAGAACACAGAGATATTGCCAGGGAGAAAAATGTGGATTAGCAAAAGAAAGAAATATAAAACTTTAAGACTAAAAACAGCAGAAGCATTGTACTGAAAAATAACAGTTTTCAATTAAGAAGTGAGGCTTTATCACTTAACAGCGGATACTTAGAATAACATGCAAGCTCTGCGACTATACTGACACAGAGAGAGGTCGATTTTAGGTGTTCCCTGTGAAGAATCTAAGTCCAATTATTTTGGCTATTTTGTCAAGTCAAAAGTTCTGGAATTCAGTACCCAAAGTTCAGAGCCAAAGTCCACAACTGAATTCCCAAATAAAAATGTGTGCATTCCCCAAATGATCTAGTAATGCCATGGTTTCAGAAAAAGTTGTCTTTAAAAACCAAACAAACAAACTGTCCAGCTTTGAAAACAGCAAAGCAGATGAGGAAAGACTTGAAATTGATGGGTACATGAAGAACGTAAGATTTTTGTCATTAAAAACCAGTTATAGTATAAAGGTATATATACAAAAGAGGAATTCTACAGGGACAGTATAGAATCATAAAATAGAATCATAGAATCATTTAGGTGGGAAAAGACCTTTAAGATCATCCAGTCCAACCATGGACCCTACTCTACCAGCTCCGCCACTAAACCGTGTCTCCAAGCACCACATCTACACGACTTTTAAACACATCCAGGGATGGCGACTCCACCACCTCCCTGGGCAGCCTGTTCCAAAGCTTGAGAACAATTTCAGCGAAAAATTTTTTCCTAATGTCCAGCCTAAACCTCCCCTGGTGCAACTTGAACCTGTTTCCTCTTGTCCTATCGCTGGTTACTTGGGAGAAGAGACCAGCGCCCATCTCACTGCAATCTCCTTTCAGGTAGTAAGTAAGTACATATCTGTAAACTACCATTAACATACATTTTCCAGTCTTGCAAAATACTATCTCCATGAGTTGTCCCCACTATAGTTTTGTGTAATTTGCATTCACCAAAGCACTTAATCATGTGATTTCAATGGGATGTGAGCACATACTTAAAGTTAAGCCCATCTAAGTCCTTTGGTGGAAAGGGATAGACTTAAGCATATGCTTAAATGCTTACTGAATTGCGACCTGCGCTCCCCTTGGCATTTTGCCCATTCTGCAGGGTTAATTTCACCGTTTGTTTCCTTCGTCTACAAGTGAGTCAGTGCTTACCTGTGGTAAAATACCTGTCCACTTAACATGGATATACCAATGTCGGGTATAAAAAAAAAAGGGTAAAATAATAAAGGTTATGTTTTAAGAACTTTTTCAAACCTGACATCACCTCACCAAGGCAGAAGTCCGATACCGAAGAATATATATATTTTCTTTTTCCTGTAACTCTGTTAACAAGGATTCTCAGTGATCACATTTTGCTGGGAAGTACACCTTCCCCTTTCTTCTATTTCTGTCCACATTAATTATTTTTCTGCCTGAGAACAGAGAAGACCTCCCTCAACATCTGACCTAAATTGATTTTTGATCTCCCAGAGCAACCACCTTCCTGATTCTAGTGAAGGAATTACTGGGTAAAATTTGGCAGTAGACTAGGTTGCAATAAGAGCTCCTGACCGTAAAAACAAAGGAGTCAGTTAAATTATTCCTGTCCCACTTCTCTGTAGCAATTAACTGTCAAAGCTAGAACTGCACTAGTCATGATCCAACACAAAGCACCTTGAACTATTTTATTTGAAAATAGCCCAGGAATAGAAGTGAATATGAAATTAATGTACATTCTTAACATAAATATGCTACCAAAAGGAAAGAAAGCATTTTTAAAATTTACACAGTAAAAGTAAAAACCGGAAGAACAAAATACTTTAGAAAAATATTGAAAATCCAAATTTGAACAATCGCAGCAATGTGAAAGCTGAAAACACCCAGCATCTGTGAAAATGGATCTTGCAAGCATATAAAGAGCATTCTAAGTGTAGCTTGACAGATCTTTCAAGGACTTAAGAAACACAAAGGCAATCAAATGCAGTTTTTAATATTTTTATTCAAAGAAACACATCCCATGCAAAGACTTAATTTGCCAGTTTCCAGCCTAGACTGAAGTTTTGTAGCTGAATTTGAAACTCTTCAAAATAAGGGTTTATATAATGGAAAGGTTGACACAACCTTGACTTCAGTGATGAGAACCAGACCATCATATTTTCCTCTCTTGCTGGAGAAATTAGGAATGGTTTCAAGTAAAACTGTGGTAAAGAAAAGATAAAAAAATGATCAGTAGCTCTTTAGATGCTTCTTGAAGAAAAAACTTTTGAGTGGCAAATAAGATCAGATGATAAAACAGGACATCAAATAGCACAAAAAAATAGCTGTTTGCCAGCATCACCAGAAATTGCAGGAAAGAATTTTGCTTCTCCCTGAGGAAGAGCTGCTTCGGACATCGACTGTGAAGGAAATTTAACTTGAAAGCAGTCAAACTACCCTGAAGAAAAGTAGTAATAGGTGATAGTCATCCCAGGGAAAGGGGAAATGTCCTCTTTTCAATCATCTTTTGAGCAAGATGCTGTACGATATCAACCAGAAATCGTTTCCCTGGAAATTCTGTAGCATGCTCATGACTCTCAGGATTTCAGCAAACATCTCTAGGCTTCCCTGCAATTGCTTGCAAAACCAGCAATGCTGCGACCCTTCAGCAGCTGTATTTCTGCAACATTCTTGGAAAATTGGGTATTACTTCTGAGCTTTCATTTTTTAGTCTGTGCTTACAAAACCTTAATTTTCTTACGAAACACAGCGTGACAAACACTTTAGAGTGGTTCTCTTTTTTTTTAAAAAAAAAAAGAAAAAGAAAAGAAAACCCAAAAAACCGAAACAACAAAAAAACAACCCCACAACTGTTTTTATAAACTGTTCCTTTATGTTCACAATTGTTTTATGCTTCTTAAGGAAATGACTGGGTCGGTTGTTTCTTCTGTGAGTGAGAAACTGCTCCTTATTCAGGTGGGCCACCCTCAGCATGCCTGGGAGGAAAAGGTTCAAGAAGCCACAAGGTAAATGAGACACAACTGGAAGCAAAGGAGTGATGGAAAAGCTCCCAAGGGACTTGATATGTCAGTCGGAACGTTTCTGAGTCTGCTGAAATCAAGTCTACAAGCTAGGACCTGTCTAGTAAGGCATGGTGGGCAGGGAGAGACTTGTGTATAGACTGTTCTTGTTTCTGTTGAGTTTATATTCAAGAGCTATTTAAAATCCTTTCTATTTTTATTTTTAATAAATCTTTTTGGTTGTGGAGTGTAAAATCGTCTTTGTCTCCTTTTAGGGAATCCACTACAGCAGAGAGTCTAGGATGTTCCCCTGCAAAATTCTGGCTGACTTTGGATACTCAGAGTCTCAGTCTGAGAGATTTACTTGTCACAGTGACTTGGGGTGACAATAAGAATAAGAAGAAATCCACGCAAACATAGAGATTTTCATTGTTACCATATTCCCCGAATCCACAATGGGGTTGATTCTCAGAGAAGCGGTTGAGTGACTGAATGGAAATTGAGGGTTTCTTTTGGAAATTTAGGACAAGAGTTAAGCAAATAAACAAACGCTGTAGACCAGGACATTTCAACTGGTGCCAAAATAAACTCAGAGAAATACTATAGTAATTTGTGCTCTGGAACTGTATATACAAGAGTGTTTGCAAATGTTTTTACTCTTAAAACTGTAACAACAAGAACAGAAAGTTACCGCAAGCACTGTGTGACTTATCTCATAGTTAATTCTTTAAAGTAGTGACAGTATAAACCATGGCTGTGTTATGTTGATGAGATTATATGACACATCCACTGCAAGCACAGCACGTTCGATAAGTGTATCGGTCATCATCGGCTAAGATGAAATGTTCTAAAAATCTACCTAGGCACACCTTGGCTCCAAAGACCAGAACTCCTCTTGTTCCATTCCCTAATCTCTTTGGTAACACCAAAATAATTTAAGAACAAACCCAAACTGTTTAAGACATGCATTTCCAAGATTAAACAGGACAGTTCTTATAAATGTACTCTAATTTTTTATTCTGAAGTACAGGCCTTTAAAGAAGGCGTCTGTACATAGTTGCCCAGAATTGAACAGGTTGCTGAGGGAAAGGGCTGGGGCAAGAGATGAAATAATTCTAAAATGAAATAAAATGGGTTGGACACGCTTGAAACTCAAAGCTCAGGTAAATCCTGCTGCTATAAGTCCGTGTGACTTCATGGAAGTCAGTGGAGACGCACTTGGTGCTGCCCTCATATGACTGACACTCTTACAAACCCTCTTGGTGAGGACACTTTCCTCTGTTTCTCCCCAAACCCAAAGCAACGCTTTGACATTCTGCACATTAGTACTCCTAAATTTTTCCGAGGAACTAGATTGAAATGATCATCGTTGAAAGCCCCTCTTTTCTTTTTTGATATCAGGCTAGAGGTCCATGTCCCATTATACCTTTTCTGCTTGTTTGGAGCTAAGTGTGGAGGAGTGGGCTGCTTGGGAACCACAACACGAGCAAATATACAAGTTGTGGGAGAGTGCCGTGCTTTATTACAAATAAAAAAACCCCACTCAAAGTGGTACAAGGTGAAATATAAACCAATCGAAACAATCACAAAAAGCAGCAATCAAATTTTTCTCAGAATCAAAATCTGCATTGCCTTTTTCCTCACCTTTTTTTATTTTGCTGCATCTCTGGCGCTTTTTCGGTCTGGTCATGTCTGGAAGCAAAATATCCACTTTTGCCAAAAAACCTGTTGTCACAGGATTTCCAGTACATTTTGGCAGGTGCAAAGATAGTTCCCCACATGTGACTATCTGGTCTGTTTATCCAGTTAAAGTGAAAACTCTAAGCCTTTAGAGATTCCTCCAGTGCAAGTTAGAATATGAGCCTAAAGCAAATCCCTTCCTTTTATGGAAGAGTCAGGGTCACCTTCAAGTTAACCAGAATCCAGAAGGATTTTCAGCGTAGGCTTATTTCTTTTAATTTCTATTTCCTTAGTTCCATTTTTGGGGTTTAACAATCACAAAAGTAGCTATAGTTTACCACAGCATGAGGAGGCAGTCAAATACAGAAACCTACATTAATAATGCTAATAATCAAAATGATCGGATCTTGCTTTTTATTGGAGGTTTCTGAGAAAATCAGTCTTCTATATCTTCTCCAAGAACCAACATTCATCAATCATAATGCTTATTTTTCTAAAGACTAAACGTCTCATAGTGCTTTCTAATATAGGTACAATTTCCTTAATTTTTAAGAGCAGCAATAATGTACTCAGTTTTCTGTTCTGTGTTATTGCTATAGGCTGGATTAGCACCTGCATACAGAAATACTCTTGAAAAAATGCCAAGCTGAGTGAAAAAAATAAAGCAGGCTACAAAACACATAGTTTCTGGGAAAACCACCAAGCCTACAGATCTCACTTCACTTTAACTCATTTACAAAACATCCTTTTAAAGGGGAATCTCCAGGCCATTATTTACTCAGGGGGGTGTTTTTTTGAGGGGGAGAGTTGTTTTGTTTTGTTTGTTTGTTTGTTTGTTTGTTTGTTTTTAAATTTTATTTCCAGTGGCACAGAAATCCTTCAGAATTGTCCTATAAAGTTATAGCAGGCGGTTGTCTTCCTGAAAAAAATGTATATAATTGTTTTTTCAAGTTTCAGTATCTCTCTCCTACTTCAAAGCGTACTTTCGTAACCTTATAAAGTACTCACACAAGTAATCAATTTGCTGAGATGATCTTATACTGAAAAACAAATGACTCAATGTTGTTGTCCTGGTTTTCAGTTGCTAAGAAGCTGGATTTTAGCTATAATTTCTGGTTTTAGGTTTAATGCTTCACTGACCGCTTAACTCAAAAGAAAGGTCTTAAATATATTATTAAGGGAAGAGGTGAAGTGCAGGAGGATTATATACAGTCTACTTCGTTATTAAAGAGGGCCTCACTTAGCCCCAGGAGTATCACAGTCTGTTTATTATGAGAACTATAGGTATATATATTATATAAAGTCCATCCACACATGCAAGATGTGCGTACAAAACATTATGGGAAACAGATTTGTTTTATTTCACTAGCAGGATATGCAGTTATTCTGGACAGGAACCAAATGTTAGATATTCGCTTTTGGCCAGGAAACATCAATTCAGTGGGAGGAACTTGGGGTAAGAATAAACAATGATGCTTAATCTACCTCTTTCTACATTCTCTTATTTACCTTTTTTACTTCTGCCTTTTGCCGGATTTACACAAAATGCTGCTTAATGGTTGGGGTTAAAGTTTTACCAAGTGCACATTCATTAATATTTCCAACGGTAATTAGATTACTCTGAAATTTTGGGAAAGTCTAATAAACCCGCTACAGACCAGGTACTTCACTAGTCAAAATAACTCTTGACTTCAGTAAATATATTGCAATACCAGCACCAAAAAGCAAAGTTTGTTTCTTCAGCGGGTGCATCACGCGTTGGTTTAAGCTCACGTTTGAACAATGGTTTTCAAATTCTCCATCCCTCACGAATCGCAGCTACTCTCATTTCCTAGGGGCCCAAGCATTGTTACCCAGCATAAAGCGGTCCTAGCCAAAATGCAGTACCTAGACGGCTTGTGAGTGAAGCCTTGACGCGGCCCGCTTGGAAGAAGCTATTTTGAAATATTTAATAATAAACCGCAAGGCACCCTGCTTTTGCAGACAGATTTTTACAGCAATTTGCTCACTTTGTAATCACCTTCTGGTTCTGGTGCACCAAAAAAAGAAATTGTCCCAGGTTGTTATTGAGTAGTTAGAGCACAAGACATATTGTCAGGTCTGTCGGGCAAAACACGTGGCAAGACCCTCAAGGGTAAAATTGAAGCTGGTGTCTAATTTCCATTTTGACAGACTGGCCTGCTGCTATGTCAATGCAAAAAGTTTAATTCTTTTTATATTTGAAAAGCAACACAACATTTAATTAACACAGTGCATTTTCACCTCACAGTGAATCCACGGGCATTTAGATTCTTGCAGTGGCAAGAATGGGATGTGCTTTGGGTAATGGTTTTGCAAACAGGGAAAGAGAGAGCCAGAACTTAACGGCAGGAATATTTTTGGAATGTTCTCAGTGGCAAGACAGTCAAGAAAGAACAAACCACACTTTTCACAAGTTATTAAGTTTTTTTACTTGGTCATAGCAAATTGGATTTTCTGGGATTTTAAGCAATTGGGCCTAACCACTGGGAGATTTTCAAGAGAGTAAATAATACGTTTGATTCAAAATCAACAGCAGGAGCATAGGGAAATGATTTTGGCTCAAATACTGAATTCATGAGGTAGAAACATTTTGCTACAATGTCGTGACGGCATTGTTTGCATTAGAAAGTACGGCAAAATTCATGTTTCTCCTGCTCTGACAAGTAAATTCAAGCACAAAAATGTCAGATCCGTACATCCAGATTTGTTTTACCAACTAAATATTCATGAGCATAGTATAGTCATAGGTAGAAATATGTCAGAAGATTAGCAAAAGATCGCATTTGCTTGAAGCATCTATGCCAAATAATATTGTTTCTGGTTCTGTTACTCAGACTGAGTCTTCTGCAACTTTTTGAAAGATTTTGAAACTCAAACATATTAATAGATTAAAAATATTTTTTTCAAAAAATGAATCTTCTTTTCTTTCAAGTAATCCCTGTTATGTACTCATTCTTAAATGAATATTTCATCAAACAAAAATAAACTGTTTATGCCTACCTGTTGCCCACGAATGTCTGACAGTCAGACATTTAAGTAAAAGCTAAGAATTTTGAGAAAGACATTGTTAGAAGCAATGAACAATGCAAAATAAATGTCTATTTTTACTGTAATGAATATTTATGAAATCTTTCTCAAAGGATTTGCTCTGTTCTTTACAGTATATCCTTACTCATATTTTTAAATATGATGGTTTTTGCCGAGAAGATTTTGTTGTTCAGATCATGGAACTTTGATGAAATTGTATTTCTTACAGCCCTAGCTATTTTCCAGTTTGTGACTAAAGCAGGTGAATTGTTTTTAAAAAACAGACATTTGAGACATAATCCAGCTTGGGTATTTCTGTAGAAGGGCCATTTCACTAGAAAATTTTTACTTTCCTTTCTGAGGCAGCATTCAGCTAAAAACATCACTACAACACTGATAACCAACGTTTTCTTTATTACCAGTGGCAAGAAGAAGCGGCATCTTATATACATCAGAATGCACTGGGAGGAAGCAGGAAGAAAAACTACCATTTGTGCGTTGAATGGCAGCAGGGAAAGAAAAATGAAGAAGTACAGGGCAAGCACAGCGCAGGAAAAAATATCATAAAGGAGGTGCAAAAGTTTTGAGAGATCTTGTAAGGCCAGTGACTTTAAGAGAATGGCCTTAGATTAAAATCCTTCCTTAACTTTAGATGACAGACTATGAGATATCAGGAGAAATTTTCAGTGTCAGAAAATGGTCTCAAATGCTCTTCCATCCGAGTCCAATATAGCCTCAAATAGGTGGTCCTGCAGGGTAAATGGTACAGAGAAAGACACTCTGGGAATGAGCCAGTTCTGGCATTTCTACATCAGAAATGCAGGTAAGAACAGTATGTAGAAATCTAACCTATCTACGTGTCTGCTAGATCCAGCTGAATATTTGCTTTTTTAAAAAAAAAATGAATATATGCAGCTTGTGGAAGCTGAGTCAGAATTAGGATAGTTAAGGATGGGAGGGACCTGTGGGGAGCAGAGCTAGCTTCTCACAGATTCAAATATGTGTTCAGCGTGGAAAAAACCCCAAACATTGGGAGACAGTAAGTCATTGGAGGTACTCTATAACAAAAGTGTACAGGGAAAAGAATTATAAACTAAAACTTTAGCTTCAAGCAGCAATACTCAATAGTTCCTCTCAGAATCAATTTAGAGTTTAGCACAGACTATAGAGGACACGGTTTCTACTGTCCTGTCCCTATCATTATTTTCCCTTCCATGAGTCATTATGTCATTGGCCTATTTTATCAGCAACGACTCCAAGTTTGCTTCCAAATCGTTGCCGAGAATGTCACTTTGCCTGGTGACTGTTTCTTCTCTGTAACCCACACTTTGCCTCTTGCCCTTAGACAATGACGTTGCTTGAGTAGTTAAGTTGGAAGCTCTTTCTTGCCATCGCATTTGTTTATTGGAACCCGGTTTCATTAGCATTTCTGTAAAACAGAAGACTGCATCAACAGATTTAAAGGCTGCCAAAACCATAAAATCCAATGAAGAAAATAACCCCTAAGGGATAAAATGATTCAGTGCCTATAAAGGTACCAAGTTCTGTTACCCAGCTGGATTTCTTTTATAGATTTCTGCTCTATAAAGCCATCTATAGTGTATTCACTGGCGCCATTGGGTGAGACCTCATTATCTGGGAGATAACTGTCCTGTTTTACAAGGAGACGGAGAGCTCGGGGCCACTGGGTATGTTAGAAGAGTGTTTCATTTGAGAACCGTCAGGTCAAATCGCTTCCACTTCTTATGTTATTCAGCTGGTGCCAAATGTTAATATGCGTGCTAGGAAGACCAACAGGCTAAATAAATAATAATAATAATTTAAAAAGTTATCTTTCAAGCTTGGGGTTTTCATTCAGTATTTGTGTTTAATAGTCATAACAGAGAAGATCACAGAATCACCGGGGTTGGAAGGGACCTCTGGAGACCATCTGGTCCAACCCCCCTGCCAGAGCAGGGTCACCTAGAGCAGGTTGCACAGGATGGCGTCCAGGGACGTTTGGAATGTCTCCAGAGTCAGAGACTCTACCACCGCTCTGGGCAGCCTGTTCCAGTGCTCTGCCACCCTCAAAGTCAACAAGTTCCTCCTCATGTTCAGATGGAACTTCCTGTGTTCAAGTTTGTGCCCATTACCTCTAGTCCTATCACCAGGCACCACTGAAAAAAGACTGGTCCCATCCTCCTGGTGCCCTCCCTTTAAGTATTCGTAAGCATTGATGAGATCCCCTCTGAGATACCTACTAGGAGAACCTTTCTTATGAGAAGCCAGCACTGAAAACAGAGCGTGAGTGAATGGAGTAAACAATCTGCCTAACTATTGCCAGCCACCGCATGCAATACAGCGTGTTGAGACAAACGGAGGGGAAAAGAAAGGGAATATTCTCAATAGTATTGTAAATATTTATGTTACACCAAAGTATCCTCAGCAGCTTAGGCAGAAGTTCATAAACCACCAAGATAGAAATGTCCGACCTTCTGCCAGATGGGGTTTGGCAGAACATGACCAAATAATTTACAGAATATATACAGAGATTACCTCATTTGTCCTTGAACTACAGCAATCTCTGGATTGCACAGAGGCAGCCCCTCATACGATGCACGCACTTAGGAAGGAAAGAAAGATTCACTTAGGGGAAAAAAAATCACTGGTTAGCTACTCTGCTTTTCTGTACAAGCTTTATTTTATGCTCTGCATTATTTCAGTATACCTCCGCAGATCACAAAGGAGGTAGATTCCAGATAAATACGCATATTATAACTGATACAGTTCAACACACATATTTTATGCGTGCTGCCCAGTATCAGTGTCTAGGTTACATATTACGAGAAGTACCAGCTTAGCAAGAGGTCAGAGATGGAAAGTAGCTAGAGGATACGGAGGCACGTCTCTTTCATTCCTCTCTACGGGTAAGGAAATGTTGTCGCTGCTTGGGTAAGTACTCAGAGATCGGGAAAGTACATATAAAGATCTCACTGATCCATGTGTATCGGGGTCATGCTGAGCGCATACATTTCCACACGTGAACCAGCAGAAATCCTTAACTACAGAAAGCAGGCACGGGCCAGATCAGGCTTTTTGTTCAGTAGTTCAGGACTATTGGGTCTCCCTCTCCCTAATTCCCTCTGTCAGGCGAGAGGAGTTAGTGGTCACTGTCTGGTATATTCTGCCATTCTTAAAACGTGGAGGAGAAGCGGCTGTGCCGAGGGACTGGCAGGGACGTCTCTGACTGCCGGCTCCTGGGAGGTCTGCATGGAGTGATTTTTGAAAATAGGCACCCACGTGGAGATTGTTTGTTTGCTTTTGGAGCCTGGGTTACCAAGTACAGTGCACGTTTCTTAGGCTCAAATGGCATTAACTGAGCAAGACAATTAAAAATGTTAAGAGGAAAGGAAGACGCTGTAAGTAAAAAATCTGGTTTGGAAAGACCACTTCTGTGAATAAAATTATTTCTATAACCAAATATTTACCTTTTGCTTTTGCTCATTTCAACCAACTATCTGTTCAAAGCTGATCTCCGAGCTGACTAGGTAAAACAATGCAAGTTCTGTAGTGACCTTTGTTCTCGCTCCCTGAAAATCGCTGATCAGCTTTTGTCAGCACAAACTCTCAACTAAATGTCGCTCCTGGGGAAGACCGACCTCTAATCTCCCCAGGAAATTAGTACAGCAGGTAGCAAGCTGTGGCACGCGTTCCCGACGCCGGCATTGCATGCATTCGGCATTAACGTGCACTAAGAATGGTTCTGCGGAGCACTGTTTGCTTCAGGTCAGTAAAGGACACGGTACATCCACACCCTTGGTTATTGCGTTTGTACTTTCTTGGATAAACAAACCCTTGAAGGAGAGTCTCTGGGCTGGTAAAATTAGAGGCCGTTGCAAACAGGTGAGAGCAGAAACAAACTTGGCCAAGGCAGTGGTTGTAATTTCCATTACGAACAAGGTATGGCTTCCTTGGGGTGACTTTATCGGTGGTCAGATTGAGTCCACTAGCACAACTAGCAATCTGTCTGGGGAGGGTTTGAATAATTGGCCAACGGCTGCAGTGTAGATCAGGGGGCAAGGCAAAGTAGATAATGACTTCTGAAGACTGTGCATACGTAGGAACAATGCCCCAAAATTTTCTCAAATTGCTCACTGATACAAATTCATTGGCCATATCATTGTTACATTCATGCTGCAACTCTTTGCATTCTCTTGTTTGATTGAAGTCACTGAGAAATTATTCAGAAAATATAAACTTCATGTATCTTGTATCTGGTTCCTCATAAGAATGATAAAGATTTCAAAAAGTACTGATTTCTCATTATTATTTTCTCCTTCATGGGTTTTCAATCCTTGCTTTTTCCTTTGGCACAACTGTGGGCGGTTGCCAAAAGGCTGAATTTTGACAGCTTTGGCTCTTTGTATTTATATTTATGAAAGCTAGCTATGCAAAACAGAAATCTTTTTTGTTTTGTAAATTATAATGAATATCCAGGAATGCAAATGAGCATGTGGGTACTGTGCCATTAGAACAGAAAGAACAAGATGTTCTTTTCCTTTAGAATTGAGAAGAAACTGCCTACCTGGCAATAGGAATCAGCACATAAACAAGTAGCAGTTTCCTATGTGATTACAGAGACCATAAAAACAAGCAAACTCCGAATCTTCATACTTCCAAAACAACACATCTCATTGAAAAGCCATTTGATTTTGTGTTTCTGCTTTCTAGTTCAGGGAGCAATGCACTTATAATATACCTATTACCCTTATAAACCAGCTGGCATATTTGAAGAACATCTTCAAATCTTCTTTTTATGAGCATAACACATCAAACTGCACAGATTTTAGAGATCTGATGACACATGTTTCATTATATCATTTCCATGAAGAAAAAAAACTGTATTTTTCTAAAGCCTAAAGTCGGATCAGACAACAGGAGCACGTCTGCAACAACAAAGACATGCTCAAGAGAATCATTCTGCCAGGCACAAGGAACCAAAACGCAAGGATGGCTGAACAAAAAGCAATAAAAATAAGTTAAGCCAATGTAGAGTAAGGAGAGAAAAAAAGAGTATTTAGCTGGTTCTGCTAGCAAATAAGAACACTCTATTAAAGGGTTGTTAGATCTCAACTGTACCACGTCTGATTTCTACGTGGACGTGGTGGTTGCCCTTCAGAAATTGGTAAGGTGAGGGAAACTGCTATTCAGGATTGATGTTCCAGGGACATGGCCCACAACGCTGTAACTTGTACTACATGAGATTCCAGTCTTCTCTTATTTTTAATGCCGTAGCGTTCCACTGGACAGAACATGTATTTTGCCCTTTAAAAAGCCTTAAAAGCTACATCATATCAGACTCTCTTCTTAATTCTACAACTCTTACATTTAAAAGCTTCGGAATGCCATCGAACACTTTTGTCAGAGTACATACAGAGGTCTACATTTTCTTGTTCCTCTACACTGATGCAAATAAAAAGCAGTGCTATTTGAGACAGGCATAAATAAGAGGAGAAACAAACAGAACTTTCAAATAAAAATGAATGGCATACATTATTAGGGAAAAGAACCCCAAATCTCAGAATGGATAACCAGGGACTGTGGCCAAAAGAGGTGAATAAAAGCCAGTATGAATTTGTTAAGGAGAAATCATGCCAAGCCAATTCAATTTACTTGTAGAGCAAAGTAACAAGCCCTGTAGAAAGAGAAAAATTTGCAAAAGCTTTCAACATTTTTTGAAATGTTATTCTTATGAACAAATAAAAAGAGCCTGAACTAGAGACCTAATAACAGGGTGGATGGAGAGGATGTCAAAAAATTTTCCATGGAACTGTTATCAATGGTTCATTATCAGAAGGGCAGTTTGCACCAAGTGAGCTCCAAAGGAACCAACACTGGCTCTGGTGCTACTCGACTTCCAGTGACGACTTGTATGATGGGACAAAGCATATATTTATGAAGAGGACCTCAGACTGGGGTGACAGAAGCACGTTGAGAGGACAGAATCAGAATACAAGTGAAAGGGCCTACCTTCCTCTTCTCTGTGATTCAGCAGGGACCAGTGCCAGAGACACTATTTATTTAGAAATTTTTAGCCTAAAAATACAGGATGGAGAAATGAAAAAGATCTGGGATCATGAAGAGAACACAAGTTACGCTTCAATTTAAAAACAGTAGTATCCATAGTATCCATGAGATATATATAAAAAAAAAAATCTTGGAAGGCAACACCGATTAGAGCTCCCCAATAGCACTATGATCAGCTTAGATTCTACATTTCAGTAAAAACTTGGAACAATTGGCAAAAGCTCAGAGGAAATCAGCAGAAATTGTAACAGGTCTGGAAGACACGGCCCACAAGCAGAGAATAAATGAAAGTGCTGTAAAATGCAAGACAGTGATTCTCTTTCTTCACAGATACGTTAGGTAAGACATGGGAAAAAAGGATTGAATTGGATCAAGGAAGACTTATGAAAATCTTCATATTATAAAAAGCCCTGTAACAGCAAGATTGGTTCAGGAGGTTTTGTAATATCTCCACTGGAAAACTAAGAAAGAGCTAGACAACTGTGTCCGGAATGACAAGCACATTTGGTACATCCTTGTGAGGGAAAGGGAATGGACTAAATGATCTCTTGAAGTTGCTTCCAGCCCTGTGATTCTCTGATTTCATGGTACATTCCTTTATACCACAGAACTACAAGTTTAACTTTTTACTGTTTAGAGAGCTGTTCTCTCAGGAATTATATACTTTTCTTTTATTATTTACTCTTATTATAGTCCATTCGCTTCATATTCAGTATAAATATTGTAATATTGCACTCTCCTGAGTTTTTTTTGCTTTTAGTTAAGCTTTTCCCTATGTAAAACAGCCTTTTCAATAAAGCATGGTAGCAATAATAAATGACCCGCAGCAAGAGGAGAACTGGAACAGGAATCAAATAACAGGAGGAATTCTCCTGTTTCGTAGACATTCAATTAATTTATTTCCAACAGCAGATCTCCGTGTCCCTCTCACCGGTGCAAACCCTATGGCTGTGGTTTAGGAAACGCTCTCACACAGTACAGACTCAAATAAATACTTCACAATTTCCTACTGACACTTCCTCTATAGTTAAAGTGGTCCCTCTGCCAAAGGGGTAAAGTCACAGTGTTCAGATTAAACTTCGCTATATCCATCAGCAACAAAAAGTGGAGTTTCAACATCACAGGGTGTTTATGGAAACCAAAAAAAAAAAAAAATCTTAGTGAAACGCAGTGGCTACAAGCCTAACAGGTGACATCACTTTCCTAAATCCAAGGCACGGCCCACTGCTGATTCACTCGTAGCTATTACCATTTCTTTCTACCCTGTATGTGATTAATAAATAACACAACATTCAGCTCTTCCAACTGTTCTTGGCATTTAGCTCTGCACCTCGGTTCCGAGATCCTTCCTGCTCCCTCTTTTCACTACACAAGTCCCAGGCCCAACCCAAAACCTGCTGATTAGCACTTTTTCTCAAAACTTAGATCGCCTAAGTGCCGAATTTTGAAACATTTGTACGCAGCATAAGTTTTGCCACATCTTAAATCCGCTGAATCTTTAGTCTTTTAACAGTAGAACACTGCACACTGAAAAAAGAAATTCCTCTAATCTTGATCTTTTATAATTACATCATTTTCAGTTCAGGGAATGGAAAGCGCTTTACTAGTATTTATGAATGAAGACTCATAATGCTTTTGCATTTTCCCCATGCATAGATCAATGACAAGAGAAAAAAAACCAAGAAGAGGTAAGTGATTTTTCAGAGTTACAGAAGGAGCTTATGGGAACACTTACTTTTAACTGCTCTTCGCCCAGACTCTGCTATTACTGCTCCAGCCCTCACTAAACACATCCCTGGGATTCTCAAAATATCTTTAGCATGTAAATCCTTTTACATTTACCACTTTTTATGCAGGAGGTCATTCCCTTTCACTGAAATACCACATAAGCTTATTTGTCTGGGTCACTTTATCTCAGGCTGTTCCTTCTTTCTTGGAATAAGTTTTCAAGGAGGAACTTTTAATAGTCCCCACTGCAGAATATCTCTTCATAAGGAGCTAGAAGTACTGGTTTTCCAATTTCTTTCTGAATAAGTTCTTTCCTTCCAAATCCAATTTGGTTTCTTGCTTCTTTAAAAGGCACACAGATAAAATACCGCTTTTATTACAATGATATTAACATTTGCAAAAGAAACTTTTTTTTTTTCTTTTTTTTTTTTCTGTCCAAAGAGAACTTAGAGGGAGAAAAGATTTTTCAGGGGTTTCAGAAAGCTAAAAGCAGAGTCTCAGATAGGAGATCCACCTGTAATCATCTACTTTTGGGTCTGTTTTCATAAAGCGTTTTGAAATACAATAAGGAACGTGAGGGGTTTTGGTAATTCAAGTCCCATTGCTGCAACACCTGAATTTTAGACAAGCTCAGAGCAGAGTCCAGAGTCCTTAACCGAGTACTTGTATTTACTTCTATTCAGAGCGCAGAGGTAAGGGCTGCCAAAGGCTGCCGCCGAACCAGCTAACAAGACACCAAAGGTAGTAACAAAGGGGCTTTTACCTTGTGAAAAAAGTAGGTGTCTTATGGTAGGCTGACTTCTCCTTCCATTTGAGTTTCACAGCCTTGAAAGCACTTGCTGGGGCAAGTTTTGGCTTTTTCTCTCAAAAACGGTAAAGGCTCTGTCCTTTTTTTTTTTTTTTTTTTTTTTTTATATTATCTGAAGCAAGGGTTCTNCTCTTTTCTTTTTTTTTTTTTTTTTTTTTTTTTATTTAAAGGTAGGAAGGCAAGTGACTGGTTTTATCTTCCAACACAGTTGTCAGAGCCTTTACTCAGATGCTGGAAAGATCACTTGAATTTTACAATAAATCCTTTATTCCATATCTCAGCTAGGCAAAAAACTCATCAGTAGGTTCCTGTTGAAGTTCCATTTTGAAACTATAGAGTAACAGTTCAGGATTTCACTTGGTAGGGGAGAGGCTTGGATGTCAGTCCTTCCAATGCATACCTAATGTTAAATAGGCAACCTAATATAAAATATGGTAGCGTTCTCAGGCAGCCTGCATCTACTGGACTGAACCTTTCAGACAAAACATGCAGATGACAGAGAAGCTCAGATAATTTGCTGTCAAGACGGAGCTATTTACAGACAAGTTTTGAAACGCAATGTTAATGTACAAAATATCAGTTAAAGATTCAGGTGCTTTTAGAGCACTGTAGCAGAAAAGCAGAAGTATTTTAATGTATTTTAGGACTTGACGCCCCAAGTGGGAACCAGACAGATCTCAGGTGCACATCTGCTCTAAAACCCTCTCCTTGCAGGAACAAGTCCTTTTGTGTTTCTATACAAAGATCCTCTCAATTCAGAAATTGGGTAATGTCAAAACCAGATGAAATAAACATATGAGGAGTGAGAAGTCGGTGCCTATTCTGGAAAATGAACTCAGACAGAGAAGCAATGAAGATGTTTCTCTGTTTCCTCCATCAGGAGAGGTTCTGTAAGCCCGTCATTTTGCCGTCCCCAGGGAGAAAGATTGAGATGTCTGTGTAAGCTTAGATCTTGTGATTTTCATCAACTAAATCTATGATGCTTCTCTCATGTATTTAAGAGTGAATGTCAGCTTTGGTATATTTTTAAAAATCAGTGAAGTGGTAAGTTCAAAGAAGTTCCGACCACGCTGTGCTTTAGAACGTTTAAGAAAACCTAATAGACCATTGAGTCATTATTCTGATATTTATAACATTAAAAAAAATAACATCCTGAGGGATGAGAGAATATGGAGAGCGTGTACAGTCATCCTCTAACCAGCACAGCTTCAGCAGAGGAAGATGCTGTTAAAACAATCTTCCTGATTACATTCAAGAAAGGACATAAATTGCAGAACACATCGCATACTTCCCTCCGCCTTTTGGGAAACTGCTGATAAATTTCACATGACAAGCCCTTGGTAAAACGTTAGCAAAAGAATCCACAATAAGATAAAGACTTCAAATGAAAATCCCAATTATGGACAATCACCTAGTCAGTGCTGAGATCTCAGAAGTATCAGATTCACTAAGGACAAAGAAAAAGCAAGTAAACAGCAGTAAGTGGAAAACCTGTACAGGTTTATTTTGATAATGTAGCCGTGTCAAATTGTTTCTCAGAGCAGTCAGTATTGTTTTACCGGTTCTTCATCCTCAACTTCATATTTAATTATCTCCTAACTGGACAGCAACATTCTTTGTAAATGTCTTTCTCTTTGAAGTCTCTACGCTGTGTAACGTAACCGATCCTGATCTATAGCTAGAGCTCCTAGGGGCTAGTAATGCAAATTTGTAATAACAGAAAAGCATCTCAATCAGCTTTAGGAAATCCATATTATTTCAATATTCAATCATTTCCATCACTAAAGCCGTTCTGAAACTCTGACAATAATCCTGTGAGTGCTTTTCTTTTTAATTATATCCAGTCGCCTAACTACTAACTCATTAGCTGCATCCCTGCCATGTCTTTGCTCAGAGGCTGCGGTTCAGTTCTTGACCCCTTTTTCCTTAAAAGACGTGGCGTGAAAGGACTTTTAAAGAAATATTAGTACCACTGCAGTTTCCCAGGCGTTGTGTGAGGCGCTGGAGAAGCAGCCCCAAGAACTCCTGCCACACAGCTCCGTTCTTTTGCTGTGTCTGCACAGATCTGCTCCTGCCAGTATCACATACAAGGACTCATTATGTTAAGTGTCTGAACCGGGAAAGGGGAGCGCAGCCAAAAGTTCTTGAAAAATCCTCTGCTCCAAGCATTTTACTTCATGTCCCGTTTCCAAAATGGTGAATTTAATTTATACGTGCACTGTGCTAATACCGTCATACATAGTTATTCGTTACAGGGCCAAGGAATCAATTCTAATCTTTGTTGGTAATGAATGGAAAAAACGCATTCAGGGCTGACTCTGTTTATATGACAACAAAGGTTGCACAAACCAGATGCTGTTCCACGTGCTGGCTGCACGGCAGGCTAAGCAATCCTCAGAGCAACGTGGGAGCGGAGGTGCTGGTGATGCTGAAGTTCTCAGGAAAGAGAAGGACCAGAGCTAGGATGGGTCACCGGCGTTATCTTCGATCCGCTTCCCCAAGGAAGGCAGGTATGTTCCATGGTTTAAACATCTTTCCACTGCAGGCTGCAGAGCTTCAGCATAATGACATTAGAGTTGAAGAAAGGAGGAGAAGAACAGGAATCTTCACGTTTTTTAAAAGCTAATTTTTGATCGCAGGTAGAGGAAGTGTTAACATGATTGAGCTGAAAGGAAGTACTCTTAATTTCTTTGCTGCTTGCTCTACGCAATAGCAGATAGCTTCACCTTTCCTGCCAGCTCCGTTTGACAGCTATCCTCTGAACCAGTACGACGGGCAAGAGCACAGTCCAGCCTCCAGCCAGAAAAATACAGGAGCCCTCCAGTGGCCACAATTACTTTAAACCGTGACACAGTTACCGTTCCCTTGGTTTATCTCCCCCGTACAGAACTTTAATGGAAAGGTGCACTATTTTTATCCATTTTGACACTCTTGATGGATGGAGTCCCTGGCAGGAGTCAAGAGGCCACTGTTTTCTTGGGACTTCTCCTTGGCTTTGAAACTCCTTTGGTACTTCTTTCAAATAACCCAAATCTTTTTACTAACTGTGCATGCTGGAATGTATTGCTTTAGCTGGGTTTTTGGCAAATGAGAAAAGTGAATTATTCTCTGATTGTTTCCATAAAAAAATAAGTAAACGACACTGGCAGAAAGCTTGAGTACGTGTAGTAGAATTTTAAGTTTGCAAACTAATTGCTGCATGAGGTTAACGTGTACCCTCATACTAACCAAACTACCCTCTGGTGACGCAGAATTTACTGTGTACTCTCTTTTTCATGATATAAATTCAATTCTGCTTCCACTGAAATGCAACGAATACTTGTATTCCCCAGGTTAAGGGAACAGGTCTATGAAGAAGACTGAACGCTTCACAGTGTACAAAGAGACCTCTGTGGTACTCAGAGGTCATCATCCCACTGACCTTTAATAACACATAACTATTACCTTGAGAAGCATTAATGGTCTCTTTTGACATTCTTTTGCACGTTGAATTGTGCTTTCCTCTGCGATACCCTCAGTTATCTCACCAGGTTACTTACGAAGCAAGGCCCTACCCTTCACAAGACTATACTCGCTGAGACAGCACACCCGTAGCACGGAGATGAAAAGAATTAAGCTTCATCAGATCTTATCAAGACATGGCATAATCTCAGGCACGATGAAATGAACGGCGAACTGTCACTTATTTCAATAAAAATGAAACTGGTTCCCCTTTCTAGAGCTTCACGGAAGAAAAAAACCCGCCGTACGAAGAGAAAGCCGATCTCGTTCCTGCCAACCAGCTCTTTATTTAATGTTACTTTTGGCAATCGCATGCCTAATAATGAGGGACATAATTGCTGCCCAGGGTTTTGGCTTGACAGTGACCAAACTCTAAAGTTCCTGCATTTCTTTTACAAAGACATGAAAATCAAAGGCAAAGTGTCATGTTTCAGACAACCTTCAACTGGTAATGACTTACTTCTACATTATTTTGTAGGACTTAGGGAAAAGCAGAAGGTAGTTATGTTTTGGTTTTTTTTTAATACATTTTGCTGCTGTATTACTTAAAAAAAAACAAAACCCACCCCACAAATAGATTATGGATCATATGGCTAAGAATATCTGTATTCTTACCAGAACTATATCGGGGCGATGAACTTTTCCAGAGGAATTCACTGACTTAGACAACTTTATATGTGACTGTAGAGATGCAGTTATACCTTTCCACCAAACTACACGTTAGAACTGTAGTATCACAGCTGTCTGTGATACCCTCAGACCTCTTTGGGCCGGATTCTCAGCTGATATTGATTTTTCACTGCTTTACTGAGCTGGAGACCAAAATTGATGTCTCCTGTTTAAGAGGAGATGAAGAATAACATACTGTTCCCTAGATAAACTTCAGACTGGATCAAATTCTATTCCTGCTACTCTGACTCCACCAAGCTCGCATGGTGTTTATGGGACTTCACCATGTACGCGGAGTGTCAAATTCCACCCACAGCTACGAGTTACCCGGACAATTTAACAGAGGCTTTGAACACACAATCGGTAACGTTTGCACGAGTCTTATTTGACAGTCTGTTTTCTGTTACCCAATTAGCCCAGTAATTGTCTGACAGGGCCAAGGTAAATGATTCAAATAATAGACTTTCACCTACGCATAGTCACCCAAAGGAGTTAATGTCAGTATTTTGGAAGAAGAGGTTTAGCAATTACAGTTGCTAAGTTAATACATTTTAAACCCAGAAAACTATTTCCATACTTTTGATGCAAACATAATTTATCAGTTTCTTTTAGCTGAGAAAGACTAACGGATCACTTCCATTCTCCTCGCTTCAAATCCTAATTCAGCCTCATGAAAATCACTGATTTTATACTAAGGCTGAATTTGCTCTTCCCTAATTTGAGACTGCAGAGGAAGGCATGAGAGATATAAAAGGTGTTTTTACTCACAACAATCCACATCTTCTGCCCTCTTTTTCTTGTTAATTAGTATTTTATGAGACGCTAATTTGTTATTCTTGGTCCAAATTATACATTGAAGTAACTACAATGACTTGGAAGAATTGTCCCTGCTATAAAAGAACCGACTTAAATATTTTTAATCTTTGAAATAATTATAAGTCCTCGTTTCACAAAACCAAGGAAATATTATTTCTATTTCAATAACATACCTTTTAGCTCTGCAGAAGATGCGTTATAAGTAAGCTATAGCTCTTTTCTACTTCATAGCATGCAAAGATCAGCCTTTTCCAGAGATTCCTTGCTACGAAGTAAATATACTGGTGCTCTGCTGATAACTCCATTATTTCTTTATAAGTGCAAATAAAGCCTGTTCCCCCCTCTAGATACCTTTGACAATCTCTTGAAAACATGCTTCACACAGACACTGCCAGTGAATCACTTAGAGTATTGCCCTAACTATATTTGAAATGTCTGTACTTTTATTTGAAATGTCTGTACTTTTAAAAGTATTCCCAGAATCTCGGACAATCTCTGCTCCTCACAGCCTGTAGACTAGGAATATAAATTTGATGGAGGGTTAACAAACCCGGCCAGCTGTCAGCCCAGCAACGGGAAGCGAGTTTCGAAGGTGCGTGGCACTTTCCAAGAGAGCCTTTTAAATTTATTAAACTTATTTAAATCGAATTTTAAATGAAACATCTCTGCGGATCGCCACTGTGACAGCAGTTCATGCTACCTATCACTAGTCTGTAACCCCGGGTAATGGTCGGTTCTTCTCCAGAGTTACGGTCTCCCATCATGGACCTGAGGAATTCTCTTCCATCGCCCCAGGTGCAGTTGGGAAAGAGACAAAGTTTGCCAAGAGTCCAAGAAATGTGAAGACAGCAAGTACTGCAGGTGGCTCTTCACAGCAATTCAGCAGGGGCATCTCTGTTTGATACAGGGCCAGCTCTGCCACATCTGGACTTTGTCAGCAGACAACAGATACATTCTGAAAGAAAAGCAGGATATATCATTCTAAAGGTGGAATAAGAAATAATTTTATGTCATTTAATCAAGGGCTGCAAAAGCACTAGGCTTATTGTTTCAACCACTGCTGATGTAGGGGGTTGTCCAGTCTTCTAAGATAGCGGTCTCCGGGCCTTAAATATTATTTGCGTTCATTGACTGGTATATTCTATGTTAGGAACTCTGAACTCTGGTGTTGAAAAGGCCAGGTGGAATACCGAAGAGGGCTGCTACCTGCTAACACCAGGATTTTTCCATACGTGGTAAAAATCACTCTGCCACCATAGCTGCTGCAGGATCATTTCTGAGCTACGACCTATGTCCTTCAGAATAACTTTAACTGGAACTCATACAGAAATACATATGGGAATGTAAGGACGGCAGCAAAAGCGATCAGCGATTCTGACAGTGGCAAAGTACACACTTGAAGATAAAGAGGCTGATCTTCTCTCACTCTCAATTCCCTTATAACTAGGTCTACCACAGAGTGCCTTAAAAGCCTGAAGTGTCTGTTGCGATGCTCGCGGGCTGAAAAGATCTTGTGATTTTGGCACGGAAAACCAGCACCCTGGAGCACACCATAGAGTCGCTGCATATACCAGTGGCCCATGTGGAGCTTTTTTGCTAATGGAGTAGTCTAAAACGCAGTTCCTGTGCGAGGCGTTAAGCTGACCAGATAATCTAAATGCCTAGCAATGACAGTTAAGTAGACCAAAGGGACTGCCAAAGTTACACGGCCCATGGATAACCTGCGATCTGGCTGCTGTCATCCATGCCTCCTGGATTCCTTCCATCCGATGGCTCTCAGCAGTACAAAACATATAGCTGATGGAGCTCTGATATATGAAAGCGTTAGCAGAGCCAGTAGTTTAGCCATCCTAGATATGGGAGTCTTCATTTAAAAGGCAGCCATTAACCACACATCTCCCGATGACATCAGCCACCCCTGAGGTTTCTCAGTACCTCCGAAAATGTGATTTTTGGTTTCCAGTTCTTTGAGTAGTGTCCATATGCTGAGAAGGAGAGGGAAGGTGTAAGTAAATGCAGTGATTTTTTTTAACTTTTTTTAATATGAAAAAACGTTGCGTGCCAAGAAGTGTCCTCTCTATCTGTTCAGACAAGTTGCTAATGTCTACATTGCAAGATTCAAGAGATAAAAATCATCTCCTTTATGTGTGCACATGTGGGAAGGAAAAGGGCTAGAATAACGTAAATTTTAACTCCGTTGAAAGCGCAGCCCTGTGGGAATAACTTCCTACCACGCTCAGCTGCAATGAGGGAGCGCTGCTTGAGAGAAGAAACAGGAGAATCTTTGTGAACACTGCCTTTTCCCCTCCATGCCTTTCAATATTTAGCAAGTCCTTCCCCACATGCTTATTGGTTGAGTTGGAGTGATCTGTTCTCCAAAGGGGTGGGAAAGGACGACTCTTTATTTTAAACATATGGTGAAAACGCTGACTATAACGTTGGGAATTTGCAGCTGCGAACCGCATAGCAAAAGGGATATGAATTTAAAAAAAAAAAAACAAAACAACCCAACAATTAAATCATAGCTCAAAAAGGGGAGAGGGTAAGCAATAAGGGAAATCTTTGCGGCTGGAATACGTCAGGAAGATAGAATAGATTTGCTCATTCAGTTTATTTATTATTCCAAAATAAACTGAAAACAAGGCTCAGAAGTACAAATCTACAGCTGAGAAGCGGAAGGGTGGGCAATGGTTGAACAGAACATTTTTTAAAGATTAGTCACTTTAATATGCCCATATATACCTTCAAAAAAAAGGACCATATTCTCAGTGGGTATAAAAGACAGCAGTTCATAGAACTAAATTATTTATCCTAGCAGAGAATCTAGCTAATGTTTCTACTCCTGGCAAACACCAAAGCATAAAAACTTCACAAAAACACGTACACAGAGCAGCAAAGTGGGCAAGAGCAGACCTGGCAAAAAGTGCTTCTCTTACTGCTAAAAATCCATATTATGGGGTTGGTTTTTTTAGGTTAAAAAGATTTTGCTCTAGAGGTCTACTTTCCCCAAGCTGTGCAGCTAATTTTAGTGGCTCCTACATGTCACAGCACTAAACATTTGTGCCAGTCTGCCCATTCTTAAGAGGGGGTATTTTTTTTGTTTGTTTTCAAAGCAGTCACCAAGGTGAAACCCATCTGGCAATATTCACAGAATCACCGGGGTTGGAAGGGACCTCTGGAGACCATCTGGTCCAACCCCCCTGCCAGAGCAGGGTCACCCACAGCAGGCTGCACAGGATGGCATCCAGGTGGGTTTGGAATGTCTCCAGAGTCGAAAACTCCATCACCTCTCTGGGCAGCCTCTTCCAGTGCTCTGCCACCCTCAAAGTCAACAAGTNAGGTTTCTCTCTGCCCAACTCTCCAGCCTGTCCAGGTCACGCTGAATGGCAGCACAGCCTTTCGGTGTGTCAGCCGCCCCTCCCAGTTTTGTGTCATCAGCAGACTTGCTGATGGTACCCTCCACCCCTTCCTCCAGGTCATTGATGAATACGTTGAACAGGACTGGACCCAGTACTGACCCCTGGGGAACACCACTTGTCACAGACCTCCAACTAGACTCTGTGCCACTAACCACAACCCTCTGAGCTCTATCTGCCAGCCAGTTTTCAATCCACCCCACTGTCCCTTCATCCAACCCACACTTCCTAATCTTACCTGTGAGGATGCTGTGGGAGACAGTGTTGAAAGCCTTGCTGAAGCAAGTACTCAGCAGGACTCAGAAAAGAAAACCCGCCCTGATAATCATATATATACCGGGTTCAGCTTCTGGAGAGTAACCAACTTAGCCAGCTCCCATTAAGAGCGTCTCTGTGAGTACTTAATGTGTATTTTCCACTGCAAAGTGGAGACACCCTCACAGTAACCCCAGCTACATTTGTCTGTCCCATATTGGCAAGTCATATGTCCTTCTGCGGTGGTTTTGGCCTTCTCTCTGTTTTGTGACCTCCTCCTTCTTGAACAGCGCTGTTATAAATTACCATAATGAGAAAAATGACCTGTGTCTAGGTTGCACTAAATGCAAAAAATCAAAATAAACCCCCCACAGATAGCAATTATCTCTTTCATTTTCTCTAACAGTGGCCACGTCAGATAATTCCAAGGAAGGGTTGAAGTTCAAACTGCCAAGCCATCATTAACGCCGAGCTGTGCTGAGGCCCTGTAGAAGGAGTTAGATGTTCTTTGAAAATGCTTTGGCATGCCAAGAAGTTTCTAGACGTTTTACAAACCAGATACCGTAACTTTAGCTTAGACCAGATGACTTTCTTAGCGACTGAAAGGAGGACAAAGCAAAGGAGGCGAATCTTTTGATCCGCGGGAGAAAGGTTAGCAATTTCCTTCGCTTCACGGGACGCGGCGTTTCAGAGAGAAAGCCTGAAATATCTGAGGCAACAACCGCTGCGGCAGTTGGTCGAGCTTTGATACCGCTAAGGTGTGCGGGGTGAACCCAGCCCCAGCTCTGCCACGCGGAAACCTCGCCGTGCTCCCTTCTGCTCATAATTCTGTGATCTGCTGCCGGCTCGGTATGTGGCCCACATACCAGGCAACTTCAATTAGAATTAAGAGGCAGCGTCCTATTTTGTTAAAAGTAAAAGGATTCAACTTTGAATG